>JAKTPG010000055.1:0-66100 GCA_030557505.1 Ogataea maris
CGGCTCGCCCGCGCCGTAGCCCGAGTCCGGCGCGGGCTCGTACAGCACGCCGCCGTCGAGGTTCTGCGCCGCCCGCAGCACAGACAGCAGCCCATCCGGCGGGCGCTGGTCGCTGGCGTCCCCTGGAAAGAAGCCCCTCTGAACAGCAGCAGCAGCGGCGGCGGCAGCAGCAGCTCCTCTCCCCTCGGCCGCGTGGCTCTGCAGATCCAGCGTGCGCGGCAGCATCCTCTGCAGCGTCGGCGGCACAGCCGCCACGGGAGCGCCAGAGTAGACAAGAGGCGCATCGGGGAAAGAGAGCGGCCCGTGCGCATACGGGAACGACGTAGCCAGCGGCGACCCTGTAACAGAGTGCGCCGTGGTGTAGCCAAGAGCAGGGCCCGCAACGCGGTCGTCTGGTATTCGCGAGATGATAGAGGGCGCCAGCGGCGGCAGCAGGTTGGAGAAGCCCGAGGTGGCCGACGACACCGACGTAGCCGACGACACCGACGACGTGCTCAGCCGCTTCATCAGCGGAGAGCCAGAGCCCGTGGAGCTGTTCGACCGGCTCCGCTTGCGGGCCCGTTTGCGCTTCACGTCGTTGTCGTTCACCTTGAGTCTCAGCATGCCGAAGCCCTTCTCGTGCGGCTTCAGGCACTCGAGCACAAACAGCTCGCCAAACACTGGGACCAGCGCGTACCGGATTTTGTAGCAGAACTTGCTCGCGAGCGTGCGCGCAACCTCGAACGAGACCCAAGTGCCCTGTATTTTGAGAAAGCCCCCGCGCACCCGTTTCAGCTCGGGCTCGAGCTCAGGCGACGACTCCACAAGCTTCACAATGTCCGCTTTGGAGTTGCCAATGGCCTTCCAGAGCCCCGTCAGGTGCACGAGCCCCGAGTGGTAGTCCCAGATGATCCAGCTCTCGTTGATTTGGTACTCGTATACCGTCAGGTGGTTACGTGGATCAATGGCCGTGGAGTACTTGCGCTTCATGATTGCGCTCGCGTGCGGAACCAGGGCCAGCTGCTCCTTCGGGGCGCTGGCCAGGGTCTGCTCTGTGATCATTTGGACGGGGTAGTTGACGGTGTCGGCCGACGCTGCGTCGCGCAGACGGGACCCCGCCGCAGAGGCCTCGCGAGCTGGGGGCGCGCGTGGGGACGTGTTGTACTGTGCGTCTTTCGAGACGAGCACCGAGGGGCTCACCCTGGCCTGGGCCTCTGCCTGCAGCAGCAGGTTCGAAAGGCTCATGGCGGCGGTGTTGGTGGCGCAGCAGCAGCAGTCCTCCTTAAGCCTCCTGGAGCGTCCGCATCAGCAGCTCTCTCTTCTCCCCCTCTCAAACTCTGCAAGCGCCCCTCAGCGGCCCGACGCCATATTTATATGGCGCCCGAGCACCACAAAGATAACGACCGCAGCAGCTTGTGCAGTATCCGCCGGAAAAAAAAAAAGGATGTGCCGTTCACCGAGCCCAGTTCGCACGCGTCACGGCAGACACACACTAATGCCCGCATGTCCTTCCTCGCCCGCACGCATCCCGCACAGCAGGCGCGGCCGCCCGACCCGACACGACCCGGCCCGGCCCCGCTGGCCCCCTCTGGCCCCCGGCTGGCGCCTCCCCGGCGCCCCCGTGGGGACCCACCGGCGCCTGGCTCTTCCCCGCCCAGCAAGCGCTGCCCTCGAAGACGCGCAGCCACAAACCGACGCCGGACCCCCCCTTCCCTTCCCTTTTCCTCCCTCTTATCTCTCTCACCTCTGCCACACAAATGCAGGACAGACATTGTTCGCGATGTATCGTCTCGTAAAAGGCGCTGTTACCCGGCCCGGCACACACAGACGTCACGGCAAAAAGCTCCCCCCACGCTGTGGGGCGGGGGGCGAGGGGGGGGAAGGGGCAAACCGCGGGCCAAGCCAAAAAAAGCAGCAGCAGCAGCGCATGCCAGACATGCTTGCTGTTTCGAAGACACTGGCGGAGAGGGGATCGCACCCGGGGTTTCCCAAAACGGCAATCCCCCTTGACGCCAAAGTGGATGGACGCCCCTGAGCGTGGGGTGGGGTGGAGGCAGTGCCTGTGGCTGTGTCTCAGGTCTGCGTGCCACCAAGCCCAAAGAAGCTCGACACCGCCTTCAGTGCCTTGCTGCCGCCGCTGCTGCTGCTGCTGCAGCCGCCAGAGTCATCAGCGTCGCCTACTGCATCCAGCAGGTCTTGGCTGCTCTCGGGCGCAGACGCAGACGCAGACGCAGTCGCGGGTACGGACGGCGGCGGCGGCGGCGGCGGCGGCCCCTCGCCGCTCCTCAGAACACCCCCCTTCCATCGGTTGAAGATGTTCCGCAGCGCGGCCCCACGGCCACCACCACCACCACCCCGCTCTTCTTCTCCAACGTGTCGCGGCTCGAAAAAGTTGAAGAGCTCGTCCTCAGTCGACGCATTGAATATCTCGAATATCACAGTCTTCTTGAACCCGTCGATGAACCGCTCATTGAATCCCCTCAGGCTGTTTGTGTAGCTGTCCAGATGCAGAAACCCAACCGTCTCAGGGTTCGACCGCCCCAGAAACGCGTCATACTTCACAGTCGACAGCATCCCAATCACGTAGTCTTCAAAACTGTATCTGATAAAGTCGTCTCCCCCCTTGTACATCTCTGAGTCCATCGACGGATTGCTGTTCAGCGTCTTCGACACAGTCTCACCTTCCTCGTGATCCATCTCCTGCTCGTTACGCGTCACTTCCTCTATTATCCCATCTATAAAGCGCTTGTCCTGGCTCGTGAGAGCTAGCTGGTCTTTCAATGATGCGTCAATAATCTCCAGCTTCGCCGTTTCTTCTTCATCCATCACTACCACGAGGTCCGCGAGCTGGTACCTTCGCTGGAGAATGATGTCATTCGAGCACCCAACAAGGAACCACTCGGTATTGGCATTGCTCAAGTAGTCCAGTTGCTGCAAGGTCAAGTACGGCTGGAAGAACCCACCCAGCGTGAAAATTTGCAGCGGAAGTCCCACAAATCTCAGCATTGAGCTACGATCACTTGATTTCAGCGATGTGGCCTTCACAAGGTTCTGTGACTGACTTGCCATGAGCGGCGAACCCGAGTCTGAGAGGGCAAGCAAAAGATTGGGGACCAGCGACAGCAGCGAATACTGAATATTTGACAAGTTGTTCAGGTTCTTTGAGTATATTAAAATTCGCTTTTGCAGTAGCAATGCCTTGAACACCACCAGAGCATCCCTTTTCATCGACAGTATGAGCTGCTTGAGATTGAGGCATGCGTAAAAGTCACTCTCTTTGATTACTTTCTGCTCCGTCTCCACATTCGCTAGAAGCTTACGGTCATAGAGGTCTTCGTCCTCTACTTTGTAACCGTTCGCATTATACGTGACAGAAATGTTCTCGTACAAGGCGTCAATGATGGACCTGTCCGAGAAATCAAGCTGTCGAAAATAACTCGCGGTGATGATACTCAGCTTCTCTCTGAGCTGAACTGTGATCGGGTGCCTAGTGATGAGCACAACGGCTTTTTGGATCACAGATCGCTTGGCATTGTTCCGCTGTTCTTCATTTCGCAGCTCTTCGCGGCTGACCTGTCTTATGCACGCACACCCAAACAAGGTCTCCAAGCCTGGCCCCGTCCTCACGTCGTCGTCCACCTTTTCTACTGGTAGGGATGGACAGCTTTGCGCTGAGCTGTCATAGACCAAAGTGAAGTTGCTGAATGTTTCGTCGAACAAATGGGCGCCGTCGGGGAGCCCTTGGAATGCCAGCTGGGGCCAGATGCTTCCGTACTTATCCACCTGCTGTGCCTCGTTCGCCGCAGACGTGTTCTCGTCCAGCCAGTACTCTATCTCTGGCCCTCTGATGTGGTCGAAGTCTATCACACACAGCCCAAACACAAAGCCCTTGTGCTCGCGCTCGCGCTCGCGCGTAGCGGACGTCTCCTTGTCAGATGGCACGCTTCTGGACGAGCCTGTCTCCGCCAAAACGCCGCGGTCTTCGCCTGCCGCGGCCAAAGTCTCTGGCAGCGCTGCAGCCACGCTTGGAGCATCGTCCCACGGATTAGGGTCCTCCATGGCGCCACAATGCTGTCACGATCTCACGCCCGGCTTATGAGTCTTCATCTTAGGCGAGAAGCCAAATCATGTTTTTTTTTCTCTCTCCCTGTTCTTCACTATACGTTCGCTCTGTGCGGTTCTCGGTTTCACTGTGTGGACTTGGAGACCAAAAATGCTTGGGGAGAAAAACGAAAAGTATGTGGGGGCAGGGAGGGGCGAAGGGGAGAAGGCATAACTACGAGGTGTACGGGTGTGTGTAAGGCCTGCAAACTACGCTCTGCAGCAGGGGAAGGGAGAAAGGAAGGGGCCAGGGACAGCGCCAGGGCCAGCCAGACAGGGGCAGGCAGACAGGGGCAGCCCGACGGCTACAAACAGCATGTGTGCTACTGGGGATCATCATCAAAGACGTCACATTGCTGACAACTCATCATTTCACGTATAGGAAGAAACCAAACAGAAAACGAACATTATGGCTCCCGCTCCCACTCACGCTTTGGCACGGTCCTATTATAACTTTGCAAGCAGCTTTCCTGCCGTGGAGACGTCGACTTCGCCGCCGTTCTCAACTGCCGCGTACTCGACGATTCCGCTTCTGTTGACAATGACGGCGAGCCGGCCGCCTCTTGTGCCGAGGCCGATGGCGCTGAGGTCGATCGTGGAGCCGAGCTTCTTGGTGAGGCTGAGGCCGGGGTCGCTCACAAAGACGAGCTTGTCGGAGTTTGCGCCAAGCTTCTCCTTCCACGCGGCGAGCACAAGCGGGTCGTTCTGAGACAGCACGATGATGAAGTCGACTCCCTTGGAGGCAAAGGACTGCACCTTTTCGATGTACTCTGGCAGGTGCTGGTAGGTGCAGGGAGGGGTGAAGGCGCCCGGGACGCTCACGAGGATGTACTTGCGGGCCTTTGTGAAGCTCTTCAGGTCGAACCGCTTAGGGTCGCCGCCCTCCTTGGGGATGTAGTAGAGCCCGGACGCTGCGGTCGGGAAGGTGTCTCCTCTCTTTATGACTGCCATGCTGGTGCTGATGCTGGTGCTAGTGCTATATTTTCCTGCTGTTCCGGCTTTCGCTACAGCGCTCCTTGCTCCCTGCCCTTCTGTGCTGCGGCCGTCTCCCTCGCTGGGCGCCCGGCCCGCTATTTATACGAGAGAGGCGGTGGGGCTGCGCGCGGAGGGCGATCTGCGCGAAGACCCTCCCGATGCTGGGGTATCGTTCTGGGGTAGCCTTTCAGCCCAGGGCCCCCTCCTCCTGGCCTGGGCTGAATAGGCTATTTTCGCTTCTGGCACACTCCGCACCGCGCTGCACCGCCCAACAGCTGTGGGGGTGCGGGGGGGGGGAAGGGGGCCGGCCGGCGCACCAGAAAAGTGTGTCACGTGCCATGTCCGCATTTTTTGACATTGTTTTGTGTTTTCCTGTGTCGACAGCGCCGAAGCAGACGGAGGACAGTGCACACACCCGCTGTGCCTGTGCCTTGCGCGTCGACCGACGCCAGAGTTACGTCGATCGGGGGAGCGCAAAAAAAAAAACACAGCGGCGAGCAGAAGCTGGAGCTTCCCCGGGGGAGAGGGGCGGAGGGGCGGGAGCAGGCGGAGCGCTCAGCGGGCTCGGCAGGATCAACGGGCTCGGGCAACACTGGCAGCCGCTAACAACAGCCAGCAAGGCCAGCAAGGCCTCCTTTCTCTTTCTTCCCCTCCCCTCCCCCCTGCCCAGCAGAAGAGCGGAAAAATAAACAAGAGCGGTCTTGGGTGTGTCTCGAAAAAGCGCAGATAAGAATCTGGGTACCCTGGTGGTCACCCAGCGCAAAACGATTGGGGACTTTTTTCAAGAATGAATATAAGCATGAAGTGTTGCTGACGGGGTGGTGCGATATTAGTCCAGGTAGAGAGGGAAGAAAGATGAGGGACAGCTACAAAATGTCGGAGACGAAGAATCTCGGGAACCAGCTGGTTATCACCAGCGTGTCCGTGAAGCAGGAGAGCGCGTTTGACAGCCACCGGTTCGTCAGCGCCGCGGACATCAAGATTGACGAGAACCTTGTTGTGCACCGCGCACTCAAGATATTCCTGCAGAACGGCGGGCTGGCCAAGGGCGAGCTGGAGTTCGACCTCTTCCTGGGGCTGATCGAGCGGCTGAACCCGAAGAGCTCGTTCAACAGGAACCGCAACTCGCTCAAGAAGATCCTCAAGTTCAAGCACTTCAAAATCACCAAGCGCGCCGCGGGCGCGGGCGGCCGGGAGCAGACCGACTTCCTCAGCCTGAGCGACGACCTGCAGACGCGGCTCGCGCGGTACATGCCGCTGTGCACGGCCTCGACACAGCTGCTCGTGCGCAAGAACTCGGCGTTCGACCTGATCCTGCGGATCTTCTCAGACACGTCATTCCCGTCGGTGGCGGAGATGCCGGCGTTCCGCATCCAGGAAATCAACTCGTTCGTGCAGGGCCTCAAGGAGAACAACAAGCCGAACGTGATGAAGATCGAGAACCTGCTCTCGTGCCCGCACAAGTACGTCAACTACGAGGACTCGTGCTTCTCGGGCAACCGCCTCAAGAACACGGGCAAGATCCTCACCACGAACCAGCTCATCTACTACTACAAGAAGCACTTCCGCCCAGAGAGCAGCTACCACGAGCTCTACTTCAAGGTCCGCGAGGTGCTCCGCGTCAAGAGCGCCGTGCTCATCCGCATCCTCGACACCCACACCGGCGAGTTCGGCTACATGCTCAACGGCAACTACGACATCCTCTACGCCTAGCCGGTGCCACTGCCCCAGCCAACCTAGCTGCCCTGGGCTTCCTTCCTCCCCCCCCCGTCAGCAGGCCAAAAAAAACCCTGCGGGCCACCACAGCCAGCCAGCCGGGCCCGGCCAGCCAAACAAACAGCAAAGAAAAAAAAAGCCCCCCAGAATAACCAAACACCAGCAACACCAGCGGCAGCAGCGGCAGCCCGCAGCAGGAAAAAGAGAAAAAAACAGAGAATTGTTTTGGCAGCTCCCGCCTACCACCCACACCCCACACCGTATACAATTTTTTTCCGCCCCGGGCCCCCCGTCGCTAAATAATTTCTTAATTCTACTGTGACGAACAGAAACCCCCCCAGGCACAAGCAGAGCACGGTAGCACAGCGACCCCGGCCCACCGCTCCCCCTGTAGCAAGAGACCCGCGTCCCAAGGCTCTGTTGTTTCCCTCCCCGTTGATGATCTTGACCTGTGGTTGCACACGCACACACCCCACTCACTCAGTCTCACTCACATACACCCGTGCACCACCATTTACTGGCTTTTTTAATATCTGGTGCACGGGTGCTTTTCTCTGTCTCCTTTTCTTTGATTATAAGATAAATTGTGCGTGCTTACGTATGTACGCCGCTACCAAAACTTGTCCTGGCCAGTGCGGTGCGCACGAACTACTATACATAGCCTCAGTTCAGCGTGAGCCCGCTGTTCATGTACCGCACGATCGGCCCCTCGCCCGCGCTTTCGATCGCCTTGTCGTACCACCCCAGCAGCACCCCGCCCAGCTTCTGGCCCTCCTTCGTCGCCATCAGCGAGTAGACCACCGACACCAGCACGTCCACCTCCTCCGGGGCCAGCTGGCCCACAACAGAGCCCACGTCCGCGTGCTTCACCGAGCTCAGCGCCTGCAGAAACGACCCCAGGTACGCCCGCTTCGCGCCCGCGTCCGACCCGAACGGCGCGCTCCGCAGCCCCAGCTGGATCGCCTCCAGCGACGACCCGCGCGACGTGTACGTTCTCATCTGCGCAAGCGTCGCCTCCACCTCCGCCAGCGTGTACGCCACCGCGTCCACCGCGTCCGGCTCGTACTGCAGCTCCGGGTCGTACTTGTCTATGTCAATTCTCCGCCAGTCCTCTTCCATCGCGCGTCGGCTGCCTGTCGTCGTTGCACTCAAGCGGCTGCTCCTGCCGTGGTATATAGCAGAAAGAGCAGCTTACAACGCTTTCTCTTAGCTGGTGATACTTCCCCCCCCCCCAGCCAGCTCCTGCTCAGCCGCGGCAACCGCAGAACACCCGTACCCCTCGTACAGACACACACCCAGCCACTCTCCCCGCTTCTTTCCTGATTATGTCATGCTGATGTAATTGATTGAGCCCGCGCGCCGCGCCCTGCCCTGTTGGAGCTTTCCGCAGATTTCAAGCAGCTCAGCTGTAGAGGAGGGGGGGGGGTTCAAGCAGAGCCTCTGTGGACTGCGCGTGCTCGATGTCGCTCGAAAGCTACCTGTTGGACAAGTACCTGGACCGGCCCGCCAAGAAGCGCGGCGCCGGAAGGAACGGCGGTGAAGCCACCGCCTCAGCCAGCCCTGGCCCTGTGCTGCTGGGCGACGAGCAGCCGCTCTCGGACGCTGAAGAGGGCCCCGTCGTCATCGAGAAGACCGTCAAGTCCAAAGGGTGGATAAGCGTCGAAACCAAGCAGGCGCTCGACGTGGAGCCCCAGGTGATGGAGGATGGCTCTTTTGCAGGGCTTCAGACCAAAGAGCAGCTCGAGCAGGCCTCCCGCAGACAGCAGCAGGCCCTGGAGGCGGAAAGGCTTGCCGCACAGACCTCCCGCACCGCGGAAACAGTCTACAGAGACCAGATGGGAAGGAAAATAGACCCGCCACAGGCCAGGGCACCCTCCGAAGAGGCCGAGAAGTTGAAAAAGCAGCAGCAGCTGAAAGAACTCAATGAGAGCGAGTTCGCCGCCCTCGCCCGCAAACGCGACCGCGAACGGCTCCAAGCGGCCAAGGAGGAGAAACTCAATGTGTATACTAACGACGAGAGGCTCAACGCCCAGCTGCGGTCGGAAGTTAAAGCGGACGACCCGGCACTACTTTTCGACACCGAGCTTCAAGAGCGCAGAAAACAGACATCTGGAAAAAACATCAGCATCTCAGGAAGAAAACTATATAACGGGCCCGCATCCACCGAAAACAGGTTCTCGGTAGCACCTGGCTGGCGATGGGACGGAGTAGATCGATCGAACGGCTTTGAGCGCAGGTGGTTTGACCGCCAAGCAGCCGAGAGACAGGCAAAGGTCCTCAGCTACACCTTGGAAGAAGACATATGACAATAGTCAGCTCCATCAGCTACCTCGCCCTACCTCCCACATCTTTGGCATGGTTACGCGCGTTTCAGCGCCACAACCCTCTTTCTTCTAACTATTCCCTGGGTTGACAGCTGCCTGCGGAGTGTTTGATGCACCAGTGCCGTGTAGCATACTCATCAGCTCTTGCGAAGCGTTAATATTGACTGCATTGGTGCCCGGTCCATCTGCACCTTTCACAACCGGCGCTGGGGCCGCCCCCGCGGTCATCACGCTGCCTAACACAGAGTTATATACGCTCTTCACCGCCTTCTTGTTCCGGCCCACTTTCATATCTGCATCTTGCGTAGAAGTCTTCCCGTCCTTTGACTCAGAATCCTTGGATTTCTTGATAACCGAGAGTAGCTCCTTTTTGCCTTTCGAGACGTTCTCCTTCTCAGCTCTCTGCTTCTGTGCTTTCTTTTTCTGAGCCTCTAAGAAGCGCCCTTTGCCACTGGCAGATGAGGCCTTAGAGTGGTAAATAAACTGTCTGTCAGTCAAATTCAACAACACAGAAGATTCTAAAGTCAGTCCCCTCTGCGTTTTAAGACGTCCGCCGAATGTGTTACCACTCAGTATAGTCTGGTCAAACAGTACTTGGAGTTCCACCTTTGATTCTAAAGACCTAATTCCAATAACAGTACCTTTAGAAAACAAAGGAACGTTTCCAGAATCCAAGACATAAACAACCCTGTCACCCAATGAAAAATGCTGCTTCTTCAATAGCTGGAAAGACTGTGATGGCACAAGGACAGCATCTCTCGGAATACCTTTAATACCTTTCGTCTGGAGTGTCTGTTCCTCTTGCGAATAGCTGATCATCTTTTGCTCAATTTCTGCAATACCCAGCCTAGTCAAAGACTCAGAGTCAAGACTAACAGTAACAAAAGTGGACTTTTTTTCCTTCAAAAATGCCAATACCTCATCTAGTCTGTTCTTCAAAGTCGATGGCTCTGTTGTCTTGAATATCTCTCTGGCACTTGGAATAGAACTGGATTTGCGTTCTGCAATTGCCCTGAAAAGTTGAGGGAACTTGGTCATGTACTCTTTCATAACGGCTATAGCAAGGTCACTATATTCCCAGAATCTGTCATTTCTGGAAGTGTAGCCCAAAACCTTTTGCTTTCTTCCTTCAAACTTCAAAGGCAGTCCAATATTATATCTCTTGCCTGCAGGTCCCTCTACCATATAGGCAGACGTTATCTTGGACAAAAGCAAAGGGCTGATTCTGAGTATCCTAGCCACGTTGGAGGATGGGTGAAATCTTATGGCTTCTCTTTCACGCTTTGCCTGAACAATACCAAAGTTTGGCTCCTTGCTGCTAGGAATTTTAGATACCTTTAGCGTTAGCCTATTGTTGTCATGTCCGACAACCTTTGCAGGAGTACCGTAAGCAAAAGCTCCAAGAAAAACAACTTCAGAGTTAGTTGGAAATTCCTCATCTAGTGGAATAGGTGGTCTTGTCTCAAAACGCTCATCTTTATTAATCACCTCATCGACAATCAATTGAACTGGATGAACACTAATGTCATTTGAAAATGTCTTTACAAATGCACCGTCATTATTGCGTATCAACCCAGTCACATTTCTGACATACACTAGACCTTCAATTGGATTCACAAAATTATCATTCCTCCGTCTATCTTTCGAGTTCCCGTTTGAAACATCACCACTGTCGTCTGAACTTGCTGATCCAAATCGAATTCCCTTCGTACTTTGAAGATTCTGATAAATAGAGCTTCTTGTTCTCATGAAATCGTCTTGCTCGAAAGGCTCCAAAGGACGAGATATCACTTTGTACATTGACCCTCTTCTAACCCTCTCGTAAGCCCTGGAGCGATCAATCACACTCACAACCTTGGCTTCCCTCAAAAATGGCCACTGGACGTATGAGACCTGTCCCACATGCTCCTTAGCAAATTGTTCGACAGTCAAACTACCATGAAGGTTTTCAAGTGTAAGGATTAAACTCATAGCTCTTGATGGCTGTTGGAAAACAATCACATTCGCATACTCCAAAGCAAACTTAAGAGGGATTGTCTTGAGCGATGGAAATCCTGCAAGGGCTTCTCTTCCAATCTTTGCGTTCTCACATAGAGTCATAACGTACTTTAAGCCCTCCATCGATGGAAGATGGTATGCCTTTTCTTTGCAATGTGATTCAAAATCAGCAAATGACATGGGAAGAGGTGAGTGAATCAAATGTTTGATTTGAGGATTGAAGTTATAAATGAGGTCAGTACCAAAACTGTTTCTTGCTTTCTCCTCCGGAGTAAGCAAATGATCAAGCGGTTCAAGGGCCTCCACAAGTCTTTTCTCATCAACAAATGATAAAAGAACAACAGCCTCCCAAGCCGCCTTTTTCCCGTTCATATCAATTGCACAGTTCTCAGGGTAAAAATCTATGATTGGAGAATCAGAGTCAGTCATTAAATGTCTGTATGGTGGAGGTATAAGCTGTCGTGATCTTGCTGGAAGAACTGCCATCAATTGTTGGAAAGGCTTGAAAGGTTCTCCTTTTGTGAACTTGATTTTAACATTAAGTCCCCGTTTCACGTCAGATATACGGGGAGCGTAGTGATATCTATAATACCATGGCCAAGATGGAATACCTTCATAATAATAATAGAGCACCCACTGTAAGCCCTCCAGGTAGTTTTCTGTCAGCTCGATAATTTTGTCATCATCATTCAAAGTAAATCCAAGTTTATTTTTGTAGTACTGGTTTTTCCAGTTCACGAACTTGTGATCATAAATGTTCTTCTGTTCTTCCAGAGTTTCTTCATCTTCAATGATGACTGCACTTTGATATCTCTTCACAATCTTTCTGATTTCTTCAACCTTCTCCTTAAATTCCTCAGGAGAAAGGTCTGGATTCATTCCGTCAACATCAAGCTTTGCTGTGTATGTATCTTTAGTTTTGCTGTGAATAATGATTAAGCCCAAGTCAAAGGCGAATTGTGCAATAAATTTACGATTAAGGTCGCTCTCAAAATATTCATTTGGCAGTACCAGTTCAGGAATCTTTGATTCATCGTCTTTCATTTCTTGAACCGAAAATGGTCGTGAGTAAACTTTAAATATCCATTCTCTAACGTAACCGACGAGTTTCTTTTGCTGTTTTATTAACAGTTCCTTTCCTTGACGGAGTCTCTTTTTGGCTCCCTCACGTGAGATGTTATCCAATTGACTATTAAACCATTCCACATCGACTTCTCCTCTTTCGAAATTTTCAAGTTCAAAGATCGATAGATAATCCAGCCAAACTCCCAATCTGCGTAGGTTGATTTTTCCTCCTTCATTTAAATACCCATCAGAATCCTTCATAGCCTGTTTGAATGTCTCTATCAACAAAGGGAAAGCCCCCTTGTTAAGATGAAGGTCCGGTAAATTAGGTAAGAAATCATTTCCGACAACGTACATGATAAGAATAAAATCATCAAGTAGTTTTTCGAAATCATATTCAAAGGATATCTCATCCTGAATATCCTGGAACTCAAGCTCAAGATACTCTCTGACTAAAGAGATGTATAAGAGGAAAAAAGTCTGTTTGGTGAGGTCGTCATCCGCCTGGGAAGCCTTCGGGCCAAATGTTACTTCTTCTCTCAGCAACGCAAAATGAGGTTCGTGGGCAACCAGTCCCAGCATGATAAGATCCGCATCCAACCCATATACACAATGTCTGGTATTTGGATTGTAGCCTGGTTGAGATTTTTGAGTTCTTATAAAGTTCATAATCTTGTGCTCACCTTCTCCTGGCACTTCGTGGCCAGATAATATAACGCGAATGGACTGCCAACTAGAGTCAGAGGAAACCTTTTGGTTAATATAAAACTTGAGATTTGTCGTTAGCTTGGCCATAAACTCAGTTCCGGGAGTGATGGCATTAGAGTCAAAAGGTGGATCTTTTGGAATCTCTTTTCCGTCTCTTATGGCCTTTTCTAGATTTTGTTCAGCCTCTACAGCCGTTCTGAATCTTCTCGCCCTTTGCTGGTTCATTTTAGCCCGGGGAGCCACACCATCGATGGCCATGTAAAACACGCCTTGTGGCTTGATCGTATTGAAGAGATGGTCAATATAGGCGAAAATAGCACCAAACATTTGGTCATCTGTCATTCTTGTGATTGTTCCATCATTCGTGTGTGTACATGTGTGCAAGATCGAATTCATATCCAGATAGAGATTGTCAAACTCTGGTATCGGATCAGACCCTATCTCACTCGAGATAAGAGGCCATCTCTCGGAAATGAACCTGAAAAATTTGGGGATACCTACAAGCACAGCGTGCTGTGTTAATATTGCTTCCTCAACAGAAGTTGCGCTCTTCAGAGCAATTAGAACAACATACCCATTGTAGCTTTGCTATTTACAGACTAAGAGTCACAAATTTGCCTGTGTCTTTTCGGTGATGTGCGTTTCGTCCTCTACAAGCCTTTAACTCACGTTTCTTGAATGCAAGACAAGCTTCCCGGTCTTTTAAACATGTTTCAGAGAATTGCCAACGAAAATCATTTCAAGTTGTCTCGGTGAAATAATGTTCGGTTTTTATGACTGCTTATGTCATCATTACCCGGCCCTGTAATTTTTTTTGTCAACGTTAAAACTGATGTAACTTCCTTCCTTAGTTATAGTTCAGTATTTATACCAGGATAGGTACATATATATATACATACAAGTCTAAGAGTAGGTCGAAACCTTCACGTTCCTCCAAACAGGGAGGACTGGTTATGGCTAGGGCAGCAGCTCTTTGTCATTGGTAGAAGCATAAGTGAACATATTAACAGGATGTTTGGCTCTAAACCGGCGCAGTCTGGAGGTTTCAGCTTCGGATCAAACAACAATACAAGTACCTCGCAAGGAGGAGGATTTTCCTTTGGTTCAAACGTTGGAAACAGCGGCACTGGTGGGCTTAGTAGTGGCACAAATGCTGGGACATCCTTTGGTGGACAGCAAGGCGGCTATCAGCCCTTTGGAGGGGGCTCTGGCTTCTCTTTTGGGAGCGGCACAGCTTCCATCCCCCTGAACTCAACCCCAGCAGCCACGTCCGCTGGAACAGGCGGTTTTGGTGCTACAAATAACACATCGGGTGGACAGCTCGGAGCATCTACCACAACAGGTGGTAGTCTCTTTGGAAACAACACGCAAACAAATCAACAATCCGGAGGCCCTTTTGGAAGTAAGCCGCAAATGTCTCAAGCCTCCGGTGGTTTGTTTGGGAATGCTTCACAATCAAACCAACCGGCCGGAGGCATGTTTGGTAGCAGCACCCAATCGAATCAACCATCGGGTGGCTTGTTCAATAATAATGCACAGTCGAGCCAGCCCTCTGGTGGGCTATTCGGTAGCAATACACAATCAAACCAACAGTCTGGTGGACTTTTTGGCAACAATGCGCAATCAAATCAGCAGTCCGGGGGGCTATTTGGCAATAATACACAAGCAAGCCAACCCTCTGGGGGCTTATTTGGGGCCAATTCGCAAACAAATCAACCATCTGGAGGTTTATTTGGGAGCAATGTTCAACCCAACAAAATCCAAAATGGAGGTTTGTTTGGCAGTAATACTCAGGGAGGGAACCTATTTGCCAATAAGACACCGCAAGCTGGAGGCCTTTTTGGAACTAGTAACCAAAATACCCAGCAGACGGGAGGAGGCCTTTTTGGTCAGCCGCAGAAAAGCTTTGGAAATGGAATTGGAACAACATTTGGAAACACGTCACAGACGGGGAATTTGTTTGGCAACCAGCCACAACAGGCTGCGCCCCAGGGGCCCACACTGAATGCTATGACGAAAGTCAGTGATTTGCCGGAGGCTGCGCAAAAGGAGCTGGAACAGTTGGATCAATACATACAGACTCAAGTTGCAATTGCTGAGTATTTGAGAAATAATGAAGAGGACCATAAGGAACTGATAGATAGTATCCCAAGAGATATTGACTATTTGGAAAAGAAGTACGTTTCCACAAATCAGGCGCTCAATACTGATCTCAAGTTTGTATCCAATTTCAAATCCAAAACTTTAGAGAACTTCAACGACTGGGTGGAGAAACTTATCAAGGTTTACTTGCATCTAAACAGCCCTATATTACTTGGTGCGAGTTCCAATAGCTCTACAGAGGACATGCATACTATGGGGAAGTCAGGTGTGAAGGTTATTGGTGCAAATGGTCCAAGAGTGAAGTCTCTAGGTGTCCCGTCAAAGCAATTACAACAGCAATCTCAATTAGAGCAGGACTCTCATTTGAATGTGGCCCAAATACTCAACGGCTATTACTACTTCAAAATCGATGAGTTCAAGAATAAAATTGAACGTTGTCAGTTAATTTTACAAGAGGTTGAAAACTCTATAAACGACCTAGATAGAGTTTCAATTAGCGGAAGAGTGAGAGGGAAATATGGAGTCGAAACGATTGTGGAGACGTTGAAGGAGGAGTTCAAACTTTATGTGGAGCTTGCAAACGAACTTGCCGAGATACACAACAAAGTGAAAAGGATAGACGAGAGTGGCATTTTATAGCATGGCTTTTGTAATAACAGATATCAAAGCGCTGTATACTGCAAGACTTAAATAATGTAAGCGATATCGAAACTCAAGCTCCATGTTCTCGTTCCCAGGTCCTCAAATCGTTCTCCCACTCATGCTCCTGATCCTGCGGGGGCGCGCTTTGTTTTGACATGTAGTCTTCTAGTTCTTTTCTCTTTTCTTCTTCCAGCTGATCCCACTTTTCCTTTTCATCTAGCCACCGCTCTTGAATATCGATGTCCTCCATGAAACCTAATGAAGACTGTCTGACCGCCTCAGTCCATATTGAATCCCCTCCAAGCTCGTTAGAGCCAAAGACATACCCGCTGGTTCTGTCGATGGTTGCCAACAGATTTATCATGGATACCTTGTCTTCTATTGCCAGAACTTGGTAATGTATTAGTGAGAAGTCCTCAATAAGCTCCGTAATCAACTCCGTGAGTCTTTCGTATTTTTCGTTGAAGTATCTATTAGACCTCTGATTGTTTTCAGTTCTGAGGAATGGTATCAGGTAATGTAGGTCTTGGACCTCTGTGTAATATTGCAGCTTGAAGGGCAATCCGCCAGCTTGGTGGTCTAGCTCACTTTTCGTGCTCGGCACTTTGCCGTTGATTTCATTATCTATGTATCCCTTTAGCATGTCAATCTTTGATATTACGTTGACCTGCGGCAAGTCCAGTTGTAGCATGGACCTCAACGTGAGAAGCAGTGACGAGATGTACTGAGACGGTGCGATCAGGTTTATGGAATCAATGAGCGAGATCACGCACAAGCGGAAATCCAGCTCCTTCACCAGCCTGGCGAATATGTTTCGAAAGATGGCATTGTTTGTAAAAAGTTCAATCTGTCCTGGGCAGTCGAACAAAATGTATGTTGAGTGGCCGTCGACACTGACTTCGAGCAAGCTTTTCAGCTTCTCGATAAATATGTCCATGCTTTCTTCGAACGTTTCCAGGCAATAGACGAGTCCGCCATTGGGACCGAGCCGCAGAGACTCGTCGTCCATAATTTCCTCCAAAGTGATGAAGTCTCGGATGTCGATGGTGCAGTGGTAGGGCAGCTGGTCGTTCGCAGGGTCCAGGTTGACGACGAGCGAGTTGCGTCCGATCGAGTTGAGAAACTGGTTCATCCCCAGGCAGTAGGTGGACTTGCCGGCCCCCGGCGGCCCAATAACAACCTGGCCATATGGTGGCATTGCGTAAGCTGGTGGTTATGCGTCCTCTTGCGCGCCGCGGAGCGTGAGCGGTCAACCCAAGGAGCGCTCGCCTTGTTGCAGGACGAGGTACAAGTTGGATGTACTTTTTTTTTCACTGGAGCACAAAGAAGAAGATCAGAGAAAAATAAATATTTAATTTTGTTCAACAGTGAGCACCTCTTCACAGAGGACGGCCGTTGTGGTTATCCAGCGAGCAGCGGATGCCCCTGTCAAAAGAGGTCTACAGCGAGGTATCCATGCGATCTGGGCAGCAGCAACTATGGAAGAGCTACCCGTAGTTGATTCGGTGCTGGGGAACCTGGTGGCCACGAAACAGCTCTATGAGTTTGAGCTGCGACATTTGCAAACGTTCTTGCAACTTACCAGCGAGTTTGGTAAGGAGATGGTCGCTGAGGTAGGGCAGCACCCAGAGATCTTCAGTACTAATGCACGGGCTGAGGAGCATTTCTTCCGGGAAAAGATGAGCCAGCTGAGCGTGAGAGTGCAGGAACTGGATAAGAAGATCAAAGAAAGGCAGCTTTCAAGGCGCAAGCTCACTGAACTCTTTGAAGGCTTGAAAAACCAAACTGACAGCGGTATAGAAGATAACGAGTTTCCCGTGATGGAAATCAGGGAACAGCTTGATGACGATGATAACGTGACAGGCAGCACTGTGCGACCAGTGCAAGGGAACCAAGGCGCAGGCGAACCCAAAAAGATCTCAGAGCTGCCAGACGTTGACTCTAGCACTAAGGCAGCCACCAAGAACCTTGCTAAGAAAGCAACCAAGACAGCTGTGGGAACAGTTACTACTACAGATAGTGGGTTTGTGAAAAGTAAAGAAACGGCGGCTGTGAAATCAGAAAACAAAGATCAGGTAGTGACTGCGCAGTCCCAGAAATCAGAAACCAGCGTCCCGCTCAAAGACGAGGTTTCAGATACGGAATTTGATGCGGAAATCGAGGAATTATTGAAGGATATGGGAATAAGGAGTGCTCATGCGTCTCTTGCTCCGGCGGATAATGCGCCCTTGACAGAGATCAAAAGCGGAGAAGTGTCTGGGCCTGCAATTGACCCAGAAGACTTACTTACATTGGAAGTGGTCGCTAGCGCAGTGAACGACGAGAAGCAAGGCATATCTGGTGAGAACTGGGACCAGGAGGACGACAGCGATGACTACGACGAAGACGAAGAAGAAGAAGAAGACGAGGACTATGATGATGACCATGAGGAAGATGGTGCACAGGGGCTAGTTCCCAACTCTGCCCAGAATCTTTTCATGAAGAACCTTATGGAATTAAGAGAGAAGAAAGCCAGTATAGAATCCGAGATCAGAAACACCAAAAAAAAGGGCCGCAAGTCTGTCAAGTTTTCAGAGGAGGTAAGTGTGAAAGAAGTGGAGAATATCTCTAAAGAGCTGATGAAGTCAGGGCAAGAGCCAAGCGCGAAGACATCACGGTTCAAACTTCGTCGCCAGATGAGCCAAGGTCCAGGGGCAGCCATACATTCAGAAGCAGGAAATGACGAGGACGATGATGATGATCAAGTAATGAGGGATCTTGTTGTGGAACACGACTCCGAAGAAATATCCTCCATGACCGTTAGTGATCCTCCTATGGATGATGATGACGTTGATGCAATGGCGAAGGCTTACGTTTCCGGACTGTACAATGATGATTTAGAATCTCCTGCAACTGTGATAGAGAAAGTGAGCGACTTTGAAAAACACAATGCCGAGGTCGAAAAGAGTAATGAACTTGCTTTTGTGGAAGATCTGGAAGAAACAGAAGAAGAAAGCGATAAGGAGATACTCGCTGATGAAGTACTCGAGAAGATTGAAGATGTTGGTACTGACTCTCTTGAAGATATCGACATTGCACTTTCTGAAAATGCTTTGGAAACAGAGATTGCCACAGACTACGCAAAGCTTCGGACAAGAATGATTCATCTTTACAATGGCGGATTCAAGGAGTCTCCAGCAGAAAAGGAGGTGGAACCTTTGGAGCCCAAGAAAACCAGTCGGTTCAAAGCTGCAAGGCTGGGTTTAAATCAAAATATGGTTCCGTAAGTTCATTCAAACAAAATAATTATAAAGTTCTGAGCAGCTGAGGCGAATACTTAATTGCGCACTTGAAGCTTGCAAGCTTCCTGGTATCCATTCAACATGAAAGGCTCAATTCCAACACTTAATAAATAGCTCATGGACGAGCTTCTTTGCTTTTCCTCCTCCTTGTTTTTGCGCTGTTCGAGGATTGCAATATCTCCGTAAATCTTTTTCACTTTAGTGTATGACGGCTCTCTTGTAAATGCATCTGTGTCCTTTGGTATCTCAACTTCCTCTACAGTTGGCTTCGGCGATTCAACTCTCTTGGCTTTTCTTGGCAGAGGAGGTAAGGCGTATGTTGAGGTTGGCCAAATTTCAACAGCTTCGTTGTGGTAATTGCGTGCTTCAGACTGCTTCAGCACTTCAATTGGAAGGCAAGGAAGTGGCTTATATGTTGGTTTAGTGGGTGGTATTGTCGGGGTGTAAGTCAGTTGCTCGCTGGATGTACCGGAATTCTGCATCTCAAACGAGAAAAGGGACCCCGAATCGCCTGACGACTGCGATTTCTGCGATTTCTGCGAGTTGCCCGGCATCCTTCCGGGCACTTCAAGATAACCATCAAGAAATAAAGAGACTGTCGAGCCCTGTGAGCTAGCAGAGCCCCCTTTGGCTATCGAATAAATGGAGGAGCTCAGTGAAGCTGAAGAGGAATTCGAAGGCGCCACAGAGAATCGGGGGTCAACAAGGCTTAGGCTACTTCTGACCTTGTTAGTGGGCCTTGTAGGTCTCTTAAAGTCTTCTGAGGAAGGAATTGGTTCATCTCGCGCAGTCTCATCGTCTGAAAACTTATGTTTGATCGCCTGAAACTCAACAGTCAAATCATCAATTAGTTCTCTTAGCTCAGTAGAAACAGCCATGTCCTCTTTTTCCCCGCCTGACGAGAACCACCAGTCACAGTCTGGAGAAGAGGAGACAGGCTGGTGGCTTATGCATCTCTGTTGGAGAACGTGTCCCACTTTTCTGGCAGGATCCAGGGCAGGCACGCTCGACACGGAAGCATGCCGAGCTGAGCTGACGCTTCTGTTCTTTATTTGTTGCAGAGTCTTCGCTGTCAACTTTCTGTCGCTAGCGGATGGTACGGCAGGAAGCGCTGTCCCCAAGTTGAAAAGGTCCTTAACGTCGCGGAAGTCAGTCTCGACTGACATCTTGCTTGCTTTGAACTTTCTCATGGTTCGTAACGGGGTGTTGTTGCTGCAGCTGGGAGCCCTCTTCCAGTTGACAGACAGCTAAGCTCCGCTGTGAAACCTTTGTTGTGTTGGCGGCATGTTTTCCGATATTATCAGTATCTTATGTTGCCCTGGATGTCTGTGAAACGACGTGCAACACAGGGGTTCAAAGGCCAATCAAAGCTTTGGTTGCTGGAGGAGAGTGGCTGTCTTGAAAGATATTCCTTTTTGAGAAGAATGTGGGGGTGAGGGGGTGAGGGGTTTCTTGAGCCCTGCACGCTAATTTGGTGACATTTTTTTTCTTTCTCTGTTGGCTCACATAAGAAAATTTTATTAGCGATAACAGAGATCCACAATCAGGCACACGCACGCACGCACGTAACACACACTGCAGAGCTCGAGGGTGTTCTTTCATACGGTGCCGGTAGACGGGGAGCAATGAGCGAAGCGGCTGCAAAGGATATGAAGCCAGCTCTCGAAACGAGGCTGGGCAGAGACCTGCCGTTTGATTTTGGACAGCGTTTCCTGACAAAAGAGGAGGACATCTTCAACCACAATGCCTGGGACAATGTGGAGTGGGACGAAGAGCAGATAAGGGAGTTTGACGAGAAGATCAAGAACCAGCTCGCGAGACCCGTCCCGGATTTCGACAAGCGAGCATACAACGAGAAGCCAGCTAAGTATTGGGACATCTTCTATAAGAACAATCGTGAAAATTTCTTCAAGGACAGGAAATGGCTCCAAATTGAGTTTCCGTCGCTATACGAAGCGACCCAGAAGAACGCGGGGCCTGTCAGCATAATTGAGATCGGCTGCGGAGTCGGTAATACGCTTTTCCCCGTTCTAGAGCAAAACGACAACCAGCAACTCAAATTGCATGGATGCGACTACTCAAAAGTCGCAATCGACCTTGTCAAATCAAAAGACATGTACACTGACAACGAATCAGTCGTCAAAGCATCCGTGTGGGATCTTGCAAACGGTGCATCAGAGTTGCCCGAAGGAGTAGAGCCACATTCAATAGATATCGCCATAATGATTTTTGTGTTTTCAGCTCTCGAGCCACAGCAATGGGACGCAGCTATATCAAACTTAAAGTACATGATGGCACCCGGTGGGAAAATTCTTTTCCGTGATTACGGAAGATATGATTTGGCCCAGATTCGATTCAAGCAACAGAGGCTTTTGGAGGACAACTTCTATGTCAGAGGAGATGGCACGCGAGTCTATTTCTTCACTGAAGAGGAGCTGAGGGAGGAGTTTTGCGCCAAGGGAGGTTTCAGGGAGACAAGAATCGGTACTGACAAGCGTCTTTTGGTGAACAGAAAGAAACAGCTGAAAATGTATCGTTGTTGGCTGCAGGCCGTTTTTGAAGTTCCAAAGGAAGAGTTATAGTTATTCTTTCTTTGATTTCATGGTAACTGATATGTGTAAAAAGCCGTCGAGACATTTCATAAGTACATATAGATCAATGATAGGCGAATTGAGGGGAATGATGATCCCTTGACATATCGGATAGGCAATAGTGTACATGAGGGTTGTGGGAAATAAGTCTGGGAGGATTTTCTGCAGTAGCATTCCTATAGTATCTTTGCGGGAAATGGAGGAGACTATGGGCTGAATCACTTTGTTAGAGATTGGCAGATATACCTTAATGGGCATGTTTTTAAACGCAGAGACGTTGATAGGGATTAGTTTCCTGAAGAAAGTCTCAAATTTTGCGATATTCAAATGCATGGCGGACTCATAAAACTCGTTCGTGTCGTGCTTGGACATGTTCATTATAACTTTGCTAGAGCCATTGAGAATATAACATGCCTCTTTCAGTTGGTTGACCCAGTAGCTCCGCAGAAAGTCTCCATCCGTTGCGGGCTCAATGGGAATCACGTATTCGACAGGATAGTCTTCATGCCTGAGCATGATGTCCCAGGTATAGTCACTATGTCCGATCTCGACTGGCGCAGTGAGGTCGTAGAGCAACCCCACGGGAAGATTCCATTTCAGCGGCACGCTCTCGAATTCAAGCCACCAACTCCAGTTTGAAGAGAGGCCCGGATCCTTCAGAATCGACCTAAAGAATCTGAGAACGTCTGAAAGAACGAAATGAAAATATGCGTTCCGATGGAGCGAGACAAAGTGCTCTCGCGCGGCCTCTTCCGCGTCACTCCTGCACAACAGGGGGTCCACTGTAAAGCGGACGAGTATCACGGCACCCCAAACGCGCGATATTATATCCGAAGAGCTCATACGGATGTGCTGTTGTTGCCGTACTTAGTAGCAGGCCCCGACGCAAGTCTCAGTGACAGCTTGTAGTGCAACTATGTCTTGCAAGTTATTTTTAACAGTGATAGCGGGGCCCTGAGAAAAAGCGTAAACTTTGCATGCTTGCCGTTACATAATCCTTTACGTTATCCAATTTTTGGTGTCAGGCTTAAAACTCTAACAGGCAGCTTTATACCATTGAGCTAGTCTATAAGGTATTTAGGTGAGAACAAAGTGTGGGTGAGAGGGGGAAAGAGAAGGGGCCAAGAACGAAGAAAAAGAACGAAACGTCAACCACGAGACGTAGTGTAGCTCGCCTCTTACAAGTTCTTGATCACCTGCTCAGTGAAGTGAGAGGTGGAGGCAGATCCCTTCAAGTCCTTGGTTCTGTTTTCTGGGCCTGAAGCAATGGTCTTCAAAACAGCCTCCTCGATCTTGTCGGCATAGGAGTTCAAAGACATGTGTCTCAACATCATGCACGAAGAAAGGAGCAAAGCAGTTGGGTTCGCAAGACCCATACCTTGAATGTCTGGGGCCGATCCGTGGACAGCCTCAAAGATGGACACCTTGTTACCCATGTTTCCCGAAGGGGTGAGACCAAGACCGCCAATCAGTCCAGAAGACAGATCGGACATGATGTCTCCATACAGGTTAGGCATAACCATGACAAGCTTCTTGTAGTCCGATGGGTCGGAACAGAGCTTGAGCGAGGTGTTGTCTAGCAGCTCGAAGGAGAGCTTCACGTCTGGGTACTCCTTACCAATCTCCTTAGCGGTCTCAACGAAGAGACCGTCAGAAAGCTTCATGATGGAGGCCTTGTGGACAACGAGCACCTCTGGCTTGTTCACCGACTTGGCATATTCGAAAGCATATCTGATGACTCTTTCGGAGGCAGGCTTGGTGATCAGCTTGATGGACTGCACGACACCTGGCACGATCTCGTGCTCGATTCCGGAGTACTCTCCCTCGGTGTTTTCTCTGATGAGCACAGTGTCGACGCCAGAATATGGGGTGACGAATCCCTCGACAGACTTGCATGGTCTGACGTTGGCGAACAGGTTGAAGGTTCTTCTCAGGGTCAGGTTCATCGACTGGTGCCCCTTGCCGACAGGGGTGGCGAGGGGACCCTTGAGGGCGACGAGGTTCTTATTGATGGAGGCCACAGCGTCGGCAGGGAGCGTGGTCTTGCCGTTGACGAGGGTTGGGGTGACGTCGACAGTCTCCCAGTCGATCGGCACGTCGGCAGCAGCGTAAATCTGCTCGACAGCGCTGGCGATCTCTGGACCGATACCGTCACCTGGGATCATCGTCACGAGGTACTTGCCGTTCGCGGCAGGCTTGCCTGTGAACTGGCCGGTGAAGGCGCCTGTGGCATACGCTCTGGCGAGCACTGCTCTGTGTGCAAAGGTGGAAAATCTCGAAAGCATTATTCGTTATGGTGCTGCTGTCTGAGTGCTGCTGTCTGCTGCTGTCTGCTGCTGTCTGCTACTGTCTGCTGCTGCTCTCTTGCACAACCTCAATGTCTCGCTCAACACGCACCTGGGCTGGTTCCGAATAGCGTCCGACACACCGCCCAACAGTCAGGTCCTCTTTTTTCCAAAAAGGTGAATGAGATGTGTATATATAATGCCTCCTCCTCCTCCTCCAATCCAACGCTCTCTGTCTCTCTTTCCCTCTCTGCCTCCCTCTCTCTCTGCGAGCCGTGTCGTGCTCTCCCTGCCCGCTCCCCTGGCCCGCCCCGCGCCCGCCGCCTGCGGACCTGCCGCGCGCTCCGGCCGCTTCCGCACGGCACCCCTCACACCTGCCGTGCCACGCTGTTTTTTTTTTTTCTCTCTTTTTTTCTCTCTCTGCCAATCTAACCCCGATGTCATTTTCGTTTAGCCTTTTTTCGCACTCTTCTGTCTCCGAGTTCGGAGCAGACCCTTCCCCCACCCCTACACCCCTTTTGGTTCTTCTTTTCTCTCCTAGCAACCTCTCCCCTCCTCTCTTTTCAGGAATCGTGAGGCACGTGGGTTGGTGCACGTGATACTGTCCCTCTTCACCCCCTCCTTCGCCCCCCCCTGTCTCAAAAAAAAGCAGAGATCCATTCATGAACCCTAATCGGGGAAGAGACTCTGACACTGCTCGAATCAGGACCCAAGACACAAGATACAAGCGTCTGCACCCTGGCCCCGCACAGCATGGACAGTAGCTGTGCACAGCAGCAGGAACCGACACTCAACTGACCTTTCATGCCTCTTCTTGGACGCTCAAGACGGCTCCACACAACAGGAGCACCTTCTCTCGGCCGCACCCCCGCACATCGACCAAAGACATGATCCAGCATCCTCAAGATTTCGAGAGAACAGCCACACACAATCCTCTCGACAAGGCAGCGCTCACTTCGCTTCTGCTCGGCGCAGTCATTGGCATAGCCGCCACACTGCTCGCATTTGTCAGATTCAAACAGCTTCTGCTCTATGTGATCTTCTTGGCGCTGTTCCACTTCCTTGAATACTTCGTGACAGCCAGGTGCTCGCCCGATAAAGTTTCCACAGACTCCTTCCTCATCTTTAATGGCTTTGAGTATCTGGCTGCTCATGCCGTCTCGTTGGCAGAGGCATTGCTAGAGATATGGCTTTGCCCCAGCCTCAAGCTGAACCACCCCATCGTCTCCTTTTGCGGGTTCTGTATCATCTGCTTGGGTCAGTGCCTCAGGTCCTCCGCTATGGTCACAGCCGGAGAATCATTCAGCCATATCATTGCTAGCATCAAAAAGGACAATCATACATTAATCACAGGAGGAGTATATCGCTACTTCAGACACCCATCGTACGCGGGCTTCTTCTACTGGGCCCTGGGAACTCAGATTCTACTGTGCAATCCCGTCTCCTTTTTCGTCTTTCTCTTCTTACTGCAGAGATTCTTTAGTCGGCGAATTAGATATGAAGAAGCGATATTGGTTCGCTTCTTTGGTGAGGAATATCTAAACTATAAACAGCGAACCCCTTGCAGAATCCCCTTTGTCGATCAAGGTGTGCTTTAATATCTATCTTTTCCGTCATTATGGCCTAGTCATTTCCAAAATGATTTCTCAAATTAGTGTAGTTTCTCTCAAAAATGCTAGCAGCGTCCACCCACGCCATATGTACTGTCTCCGCTCTGTTTTCCTGCGTGTCTTGCCCCGCGTTTTGAGGTCCGTCATCAGTTGAATTATCTTGCGCGACTTTAGCAGACTCCGCAGTTTGATCAGTTTCACCATTAATTCCAAGTTCTGTAATCTCCATTCCTTGTTCAGCAGGCCCAGCAGGCTCCACAGATGCGAGAGCCTCATCAGCTCCAGCACTCTCAACCACATTATCTGGAGGTTTTACAGGTTGCGCCGACGCAGAAGGCGCAACTGGTTTGAGTGCGTCAAGCGTATCATGAATCTGATGGGGCCCAGACTGGCTCTGGTCTGGTTCAGTTAATCTATCCATTTCTCCGGATTGAGAAAAAGGCATTGTTTGTTCCAGTCCCCTGAATGCTTCAATAACCTCAAAATTCTTTGGGTATTCCGAGTCTTGAGCGTCTTCAGATTGGTCAGGCCTCTCAGCTTGCACAGTATTTTCAGAAGGCTCAGAATGAGCAGGCCTCTCAGCTTGCACAACATTCTCAGAAGGCTCAGAATGCACAGACCTCTCAGTTTTCGCAGCAGGCTCAGAAGGCTCAAAAGGCTCGGTCTGTTCAGAATTCTCAGGCACCTCAGTATGTTCTCTCTGTTCAAAATTCTCAGGCAGGGCGGTATACTCAGAATGCTCAGGCTGCAAACGGCTATTCGGCAGCCCCTGCTCGGCACTTATTTGGTGCCCAAACCTTGGCATCTGTGAAAGTGATATTAGATCAAATGCATCTTGAGTTTGATTATCTCTCCCTGCCAAGCTCGCATATCCATTGGCAAAGCGCAAGTTCCCAGGAGTCTGTTCATCATACCTCTTTTGAGATTTATTAGGAATGGCACCTTCGTCAATCGAAGCACTTTGGTTGCCAGACATACTGAAAATCGCATCAAATGGTGGCAGGTTGCTTAACATATTCGTCTCGCTTGTATTTTGCAATGGCGGAAGAATGAAACTTGATCTGGCATTATCATCATTCCCATGCTCATTTTCATTCTCGATCTCATGCTCTGTGTCAGAATCTATAACTTCAATTAGGGGGTTGAAGGTGTCCTGGCTCCTGTTATTGGCTGGCTCGTTATTTTCTTCCTCTTCTGCCACTTCCTCGTCTGAAGAATCCAAGGAGATCACCACCCGTTCCGCATGTTGGCTCTCACTCCGAGGCTCCGCAGGAGTGAAATCGTCATCTGAGTCTCTTGGCGACGTCAAATCCTCATTATCTCCCGCAGCTACACTCCAGTTACCCTCTTCATCAATCTCAATGCTGTCGTCGCTCTGCCTTGTTATATCAACAATTTCTTTGAAGTAATCATCAATGGCTAAATCTTCTATATCTATCTTTGCCGAACATATAGGACACATCCATGTTGGCGCCTGCAATTGTAGTTCCAGGTACGATTGTAAATCAAAACACTGGAAGTGATTACATTTCCTGGATCGACATGGATATCTCATTTTTACAAATGAGCAGGGGCAGTTCAATGAGACCACTTCCTTTGATGTCTGGAGGATATCGTCGTCATCATCCTGATGTTGACTTTTAATGAATTCAATTGTTGACTCCTTAGAAATATGCGGCTTCGAAACAATGAGGTTAACCAACTCATTAATGGGGACAACCTCCACTATATAAAGATAGAGAAGGAAATCAGTCTCTGTGTATGCATAGACAATGTCAAGGCGATTCAGTTCAGACATTCGTAAGTTTGGCGTCAGATCTATTGGCTTGGCGGAACCTACTGTTCCTTTAATTCCCTTACCAGAGTCCTTCAGTTTGACAGAGTTGAATCTGATCTCATTAGGGAGAGGAAATTCAATGTATTGCTCCTCCGATTTTCCAGCGGAGTCCATAGCCCCCGAAAGAAGGTACAATTTCATATTATTTCTAGACTTCAAAAGGTCCTGCTCTTCTGATGATAGTCTAAAGGTCACATTGCATACTCCCCTTTCAGAGTGCTTTTTGGGAGCATGTATCGGGCTAGATCCCTGTGGGTGAACCAGTCGCTTGAGGGAGTAAAACATGCTCTTTTTGAAATACACCCATGGAGGGGCCTTCAAAGTACCTTCTGAGGTCCTTCCTGAGATCTGGGTCTTGGCTGGGTGCTGCGTCTTCCTAGATGTCTGTATTGTGTATTGGTTCGACACGTGCTCTCGATACGCACCTGTGGAAAATGCCGAGTACAGGGCATGATAGGGAGGAATATCTTGCCCCAAGGCTGCCTTTGAGATCAATGCGCTTACAGAACGGAGTCGAGCGTTATCTGGGCCATAGTTACCATTTGAAAAGTACTGCTCAATCCGGTTGGATAGGTCAAGCTTGCGACCAGCCACGCCAAGTCCAATAGATCTGCAAATGGCCTTGAGCTCAGGAATTCTCAATCGGCTGAGTTGCTCGAGAGTATTCTATTAGAGGGGCAGCAGAATAAAGTCAGTGTGTGTTCGTAAAAGGTACACTTCCTGTTGCGGGCTACTTACATTGAAGTCCTGCTGGGACATAGGGGCCAGGCCGTTTGGCTCAACCATCATGCGCAGTCCTGATGGTTCTCACGCGCTTTTCTGTCCTGATGAGGTCACTCTAGGCTCCCGGTAGCCGGGAAAAGACATGTAAAACCAGATTTCGGAGCTGGAGGTCTTCGACCGGCTGCCTGATGCTGCAAGATGTGGGCCTCTGAGAGCTCTGGTGAGCTTCCCCTGTACAGGTTACCAGCCTCCTCTGGCCCTTTACTTTTATAAAAAGATGTTAACGAATTTTTTTTCCTCTCATTCCGCATAAGGCCGCCCTTCTTCAAGGAGAGCCGATGAGAGCGTAGAGATGCTGCGCCGTCAGAGCGCTTCATCGGCCATTTCGGCTGCGAGAAATGGCATGCGGATCTTCTACACAAGCTGATCGATGAGCAGGGCATCAACGACAGTGCCGGAGGCCATCACTTTCTGTCCATACTCGGACGCCGGAGGAAGAGAAACGAGTCCATTGGCACCTTTGAAAGAGCCAATGTTGCTGCTTCGCTGGAAGCCTGTAGACGAGGCAACGAGCGAGAGATCGTCAGACTGGCCTATGAGAACACGCTGATACTCTTGCCGCTGTGGATCAAGCCTGAAGTCGCCCGAAAGGCGGACCTTCACGTGCGGCGCCAAAGGAAGAATCTGGCCCTGTTTAGGCTGCACCCCCATAGCTTTCAGCAATGCAGGCAGCACAAACAAGTTGAAGCATACCGAGCCTGAGGCAGGGTTCCCTGGTAGTGCAAAGATGGCCTTTTGTGAGCCCTCTATACCAAGCGTTGCGAACGTAGTAGGCTTTCCTGGCTTCATCTTCACCCTGCCGAAATGGATGGTTCCTCCCAGAGCTCTTTCGATAGTGGGCTTTAGAAGGTCAAGTTCTCCCATCGATACACCCCCAGTCGTGATCAAGAAGTCCACTGATTGTTTCATAAATGCGTCCTCGATAACCTCCTGTAGTCTCCCCTTCTCATCGGATGCTATGCCCAAGTCCACAGTAGGGAATCCAAGATGCCGAATCACTGACAAGAGTGTCGGCCTGTTGCTGTCGTATATCTCACCGTAACGCAGATCACCACCATATCCGGCTTCGCAGAGCTCGTTTCCAGTGGAAAGAACTCCTACGACAGGCCGATGATACACCAAAATTTCGGTCAAACCTACGCTTGTCAAAACACCAATTTCTCCCCCGGATGCTGAAATCTTGCTCCCTTTAGAAAGGATCAATGTACCCTGCTTCAGATCAGAACCTATTTCCCTGATGTTATCATCAGCAACAACATCCTTCGCCAATATCCGGACCTCCTTCTCCTCCGTGCCATCTTCAGAGCTCGTAACCAGTTGTGTTGCCTCAACCATAACTACGGCATCAGCGCCCAAAGGAACTGGAGCGCCAGTGGTGACTCTTGCAATCTCACCTGGCGACAGAGCGCTTTTCCTGCTGACAGCTGAAGCATGGGAAATGGACACTACGGGGTAAACGCCAGGACCGTCTTTACTAATGACGGCATACCCATCAACAATGCTTGCTCGGAAATTTGGTACATCCATGGAAGCTTTCAGATCTTCAGCCACAACAAGACCTGTGCAGTCTGTCTCCAGAATGTTCACGGTTTTCACGGGCATTACTGGTGTGTGCTTTTCAATGCGGTGCAAAGCCTCTTGGACAGAAATGACAGGATATGGAGATTCTCTTGCTCTCTGTGTGACAGGAGCATCAGGATCGTTAGAAACCAAGTCGTGGCGAGCCAATCCGCATCCCACTCTACCTGAAACGGCATCCGCCTTGGCAGTGTCACCACCTGGAGGGGCATTGTTCAAAGTCCTGTTGAGTTTGTGGTGGATAGCTCGGGCGCTTTTACTGTCGAGCTGTAGCAAAGCGTGGGGAAGGTACTTGATGACAGCCTGTAGATTCTCTCTGGCTCCCTTTGGCGATCCAGGCACTGTGATCACAAGCGACTCGTTGATGACGCCAGCCACAGGACGGGACATCATTGCGTAAGGGGTTACTTTGAAAGACTCGGCGAGCATTGCGTGAACAATGCCTGGGGCTTCCTTGTGCAAAAGAGGTCTAATTGCTTCCGGAGTGGTATCATTCACACTGAAGCCTGTGCCCCCCGAAGTGATAATCAGACGGACTGATGGGTCACTCGCCCACCTCTTCACCGCGTTCTGGATCATAAGTATGTTATCAGGGACTATTTTAGTGTCCACGATGGCATACTTCTCAAACTTGAACCCTTCGTTGGCACCATTCACCACCTCGATCACTGCGGCTGTGGTTTTGTCCTGTGTGCTGTCGACACTGCAGGTGTCGGACGCAATCAGCACACAGACACCCAGGGACGACGACATGGGTAAGAGATATCGCTTGATGCGCTGGTAGGGCTGTGCTGGGAGCTATATTCGATGTCCGTCTGTCGTTTTAAAGAGATAGCTCGGCTTGTCATTACCTAATTATTTATTCAATTATTTTAAATTAGATATACCGTTATATTGAAGAGAGCGCTGCCTATGATCCAGCATACATTTATATATTTCATACTCGCCACTCGATGTTGCCAGGCCATACGTGTTGCAGCAGCACTTGAACGACAAACACGGGAAACGTGGCAGCATGGTGACTGTTTTCCTCGAAACTCTGCCCGGCCTCGAGAACGTACGTATCGAGGTGGCCCGCAATCTCTCCACTCAACACCTGGCTGAAAAACTGCGCTCTCACCTGCCTGTGACAGTGTCAGCTTCGGCGACTATTGCCACCAAGGATGGCCATCCGGTCACCGAGCACGCCGATGTTTCAGGCCTTGTGGGAGACGCAGGCTTCGTCGTACTCGCACTCAGAGTCCCTATATGCAAGCAGTAACAACAGCACAACTTGAGACATGTCGCAACACTGTGTTACCCGGATGTGATAGCGAAAAAAAAAAACGCAAAAACAGTACCCTCCTACACACTTAGCGTGCCGTAATAGACGGGCTTCAAGAAGGTGGAGTCAGTACAAGGGCACACTCCTCGCCAGCTCTGCTCCAGAGAAAACAGAGCTTTGCATCATGTCATCTGCATCACAGAAACTGGAGGTTCTTGTGGATACATTTGTGTCGAAGCTGAAGCGGAGACAGATCACCGGGTCGTACCAGGTGGCCATCGAAACATGCCATCTGTTGATGAGATTCATATCGAACTCGAGGTGGTCGAGCCCGGACGAGCTCGTCCAGCTGATACGAAACTTTGGCAAAACGCTGATAGACGCACAGCCGCGAGAGTTTGCCGCTGGAAATATAGTGAGGAGAGTGCTGGCCATAATAAGAGACGAGATCAATGACTCCTCGGCCTCGCTGCCGGCTAACACGGGCTCCTTCAATACTTCCATGTTCCAGCTTCTGTCCACCAACACGCCTTCCTCGAAGCTGCTGGCGAAGGACTCGATGAAAACCCCCAACCAGGATCTGAGATCTGTGGTCATCCAGGGGATCCGCGAACTGATTGACGAAATTGTGTCTGTGCATGAAAATATAGAGTTGATGACGGTTGACCTCATCCACGACGACGAAATCCTGCTGACACCCACGCCGGGGTCCCAGACGGTTCTCAACTTTCTGCTGAAGGCGAGCCTTAAAAGAAAGTTTACAGTTCTGATAACAGAGGCATATCCAAATGATATAGAGGAGTGCCACAAGTTCGCGAGAACATTGGCGGAAGCCAACATAGAGACGGTAATTATCCCGGATTCGACGGTTTTCGCTGTCATGTCCAGAGTGGGCAAAGTTCTCATTGGCGCGCGGTCTGTCTTTGCCAACGGGGGCTGCGTTACAGCTGCCGGGGTGGCAACGGTGTGCGAGTGTGCCAAGGAGCACAGAACGCCCGTGTTCGCCGTGGCAGGCCTGTACAAGTTCTCGCCTACATACCCTTTTGACAGGGATTCTCTGATCGAAGTAGGCAATGCAGGGAAAGTCCTTGCATACGAAGATGGCGACATAGTGGGCAAATGTGAGGTGGCAAATCCTCTTTTTGACTACGTCTTGCCGGACCACATTGACATCTACATCACAAACATGTAAGTTTTACCATTTTTTTTTCATTTTCCGTCGCAAGCGATCGATTACTAACTACTGCTCTTCCCAGCGGCGGATTTTCTCCGAACTTTGTCTACCGAATTGTGCTGGATAACTACAAGAATGAGGATGTGAACTTGAGCTAACTAGCCCTTTTTATACTTCGCATTTGCATTGAAAATACACACAGCTCTTTGCCAACCACGATCGCTGCTCGCGCGCGCGAGTCTCCCCGCTTTCTTTTTTTTTGCCTCTTTCCTCGCTCGGCCTCTACTTCTCTCTGTGGTGGCCTTGAGCTGGATATCTCCTCCTGAGATATGAGGCTATATTGACAGGTACGACTTTGAGTACGATTCCGTCCTCGATGCTTCTACGACTGAATTGTAATTTTTGCACCTTACATATTCTAGTTTAGACTTTCTCTGGCACTCGGCATATGGGCACTGATAGTTACGAATCGGGAAGAGTATGGTTACGGTGTCCGAGTGGTTAAGGAGCCGCCCTGCTAAGGCGGTGTGCTCTGCATGCGCAGGTTCGAATCCTGTCCGTGACGTTTTTTTTCTTCTCTGTCCACCCGCAGATCCCAGTGGACTTCTTTCTTATCACCAGCTGCTGTCAAGAGGAAGCACGTTGGTGTCCACAAGCCTCTTCACCAGCCTCCACGCGTCCTTCTCGCCGTAGTCCAGGATCACCGTTCCTGAATGCCTTCCGTAGCACTCGTCAATTCGCGCGCGTAAGATGTGGTCGCTCACCGGATCGGGCCAGCAGTCGGGATCAAAGAAGTTGGAGCTGGAGCAGAAATTGAGGAACAGTTTTGGCTCCGAGTGGCGCTGGTGGTATCGCCTTGCGTTGTTAAGCATCGCCTTCACGTAGCCGACCTTCTTCGGAATGTCAGTCTCAGACGCGACGCGGCAGTAGTCCTGCACTCTCACCAGGCCGATATCATCGTCAGGAGTGTTGTACTTCCAATGAGCGGCGGGGATTCCAAACTCATTCCTAAGCTCTGGATCCCGGATGCCAAACCTCCGGAACAGTACGGCTCTTCCGCGAACAGAGCCCAGAGCCGGGATCTCAGAGCCCAGGTGCCACTTTTTGCGGCCCGGGCTGATATAGCGATCACGCAGGACACTTAGGAACTCGTCCTTCTTGTCATTCCAGTCGCCGCTTCCCTCCTGTTTGAGTGACACAATCACAGTCTCCGACGGATGGCGGCTTAGAAAACGGTACAGCTCCAGCAGGACCTCGTTGAACTTGACGGGTGCACCTAGCCGCACTGAGAACTGCCCGTGGATGACAATCAGCTCGTCCCTGTCGACCGGCGCACCGTTCGAGCTCGGCACATTGCGAGACAGCCTCACATCTAAAAACCGCACTCCGTTGGCAAGCTGCTCACTGACAGACGTGGCCTGGCACTGCACAGACGGCATAGCTGCTGAGTAACACGCTGCAGAGTTGTGTGTTCCAGGAATAGAAAGGCTGTCTAGACCAACGTCGTCCCGCAGAGCTCGCATCCACTCCTCATAGTTCGCCATTCACTACACAGCAAGGAAATGCAGAGCTCACAGGGCCTGTGTCCTGCTGCCGTTGGCCTCCCAGTCAGCATCAGCATCTGATCAGCTATCGATAGGAGTGCACACCAGGTCTCTTCATAGATAAGCAACAAAAAATTAATCCAAAGTCTAACATGTAATTACATAATCACTATGTGAACTCGTTGGGCAGATCATTCATGGCTCATGAAGCTGTTGCGTCGTGTTGTTGTTGGTGGTGGTGGAACAGCAAGGTAGCCCTGTAGGCCAAAAACCAGGTTTCTTCATTTGGTCATCACCACCGCCCTATAATGCCTTGGAGTACAAAAGGAGGCTGGAATCGCCGCCTAGGAGGTCGAGGCCCCGGTACAGTTCCTTGCTGGGATCCTCCTTGCTGTAGCCTCTGGAGCCCAGAAAGCCAAGAAGCCAGTCGCCCTCCGCAGCACTCGGATCAACAGCGACCAGCACCTGGTGGAGGTGTCTCTGTTCAACAGCAAGTTTTTCTATGTAATCGAGACACTTCGCCTCAACACCGTACTGCTTGCTGTAGCTGTCCAGCACCGCGAGTATCGGCACAAGCAGCGCAACCGGTGCTTTTGAATTGACGGGTTGCACGGGAGTCGACACAACAAGTCCGACAGGCACCTCGTTGAAGAAGGCGTACTGGCAGAGTTCACCCGACTCTTTGCATTTCTGCACGTACGACTCCGCGTACTTCTTCCGGCTGCAAATAATGTTGAAGAGAGCCAGGTTGTTGTTCGTCAAGTCATCAAGAGCCACTGAATTCATCTTGAGAAGTGTAGCGTGCCAGCGAACGCAGCAAACTGGCTCGGCTCGACGGGCCTTCCTCCTGCCTCAACGCTGTACTTTTATGCTTTTTTTTTCTCTGCCTATTTTTCTAAACGAGATAGAGAGATGCTTTGCAAAAACTTGTAGTGCACGCAGGCACTAGCACCAAAGCGCTCAAGACAGCCGCTCAAGGTCCGGCCGCAGAAGGCCCCCACAGCCTTCCTAAGGCGCACCGTCAGAGCCCTCATTCACTAGAACACCCACTTTGGGATACTTGGCAGAGAAAGTCTCTTCCCAGCCGTCCAGGGACTTGATTTCAGGTTCAGAAAGCCCTTCCAAGGTGTCGATCGGCTGGTCGAAAGGAGTAATGACCTCTGTACATGGTTAGTAGCCGACGGTTGCAAAACAGGACTATTCCTTGTGAGCCTAGAAGATACTTACCTGGATCAAAAGAGTTGAGGGCCAGGCCTCGGGATGCATCGTGGCCCGCAAAGTTGGCGTAGGGACCGGATGGACCGTAAAAGTGTCTGGACTTGCTGACGTCGTAGACATTGCCACGCACAGCGATGTAGATCTGCTCGAGGTCTACTCCATTGTACTTATAAAGCGTCTTTGGAGTGAAGACCTGCTCCACGACAGGCTGCTTGGAGTCTGTTGGGTCGATCTCTGTATCCACATCGACAGTCGCAATCGGAGAGAACAAAGTGTTCTTCAAGATGATCGTGACAGCAATCAGCACAAGCGCCAGCAGCACAGTATTCACCATTTCTATTTCCTCTGGGTTCTCAAAGAAAGAAGGGATGGTGGGAATGAGTTGCTAGCGAAAGAGAAGAAGGCTCGCCGCCCCCGCGTTTGTGCAATATAGCACGATACTGTTAAATCGCACCTGACTAGAAATTTGGCGCCGTCGTGCGCTAACCGCAAAAAAGAACTGCCGACCCGAAAGCTGGGGTAAGTTAGGTATGGGAGCAGCAGCAGCAGCAGCAGCAGGAGCTCAGAAGGAACACTTGCGGAGCGTTCCCCCACCCCTGGCATTGAGTGCTCACGACGTACGTCATGTCTCTATAAATTCCTCGTCCTCTAAAACATGCGATGCGAGGCGACCCAAAGTGTCAAGGAGATTCACACTTCGCTCGTCAGCTTGTAGGTGCCCCTGTGAACTGCGTCGCTTCGGCTGTGACGCTCTCCTCCTGGTGTATCTTTCATCGGGCTCGTGTCCTAGGTCTCTTAGTTGTCTTTTCAGGCCCGAGTTCTCCGCTTTCAGAGCTTTGAGGCGTTGCCCGCGTGCCATCTTGTAGCATTTAATAAGCCGCAGGTTCTTCATATTGACCATCTGGTTCTCTTCTCTTAGGATCTGGCACGTTCTTTCCACGCTCTCAATGTTTTTCAGCAGCATTGTGCGTTCAATTGTGTACTCGTCCTCCTTGCTTCTCAGATGGCATTTGATGAGGTTCTTATTGAGGTTTAGTCTGAGCACCGCCTGCCTGGCTGCCGCCACGAGCTCCAGTGTCTGGTCTCCCGTGGCAGAAGACCCATTTCTGGAGCCTTCCTCAACACTGCTAAGCAGTGTCAAAAACTGCTCAAGAGACTTGTCCATCTCTTCGATCTCGTTGGGCTTGCTGGAACCATTCTGCTTGATAGCCGCGCTTTCCAGTCCCAAGATGGGCGTTGTGGCACTTGTCGACGCGTTTTCGACAGAGCCCTGCGACGAGTCTGACATGCTTTCTTTGCTGGACCTCTCGTTCCGATCTCCCAGCATCGTCACGCGTTGGACTGCAGCAATTTAACCCGAGTGGCCAGCCAATTCCTCTTAGCTAACGCTTCCCAAGCTGTTCGCGTCTTTTTTATTTACCTTTCGCAAAGCCCCCCTCCCTTAAAAAAAAAAGGATCCTGTCCCGCACCTACTACTATCCCTTTTCTGTCAATAGCGTTTATAGGACATTGGAGGAGGCCTGCTCAACAGCAGGCGGCAGGCAGCAGGCAGCCGTGCTCCCCAGTGACCATACAGCTCAGCCATTACACAGCCACAGTCGTGTGACCAGAACAAAAATAGCCAGCACCGAGCGCAGGCGCCTTCTGTCTGCAGGATAGCCGCGGCGACACCAACACTCGCGAGAGCTACGCAACGATCAAGAAAACCGCTCTCGAACCAGCCATGGAACCCAACTTGGACATGCTCCTGGAGGATTTCTTTGACTCCGCAGACTTCAAGATAGTGCATAAAGCGGCCATCGTGAGGACACTCTTCTGGCTGCTGCTGGTTACGTTTGTTTTCAACATTGCCCTACTCCTCTTCCTCCTGTAAGTACCCCTATTAACAAGAAAGCAAAAAAAAAAAAAAGACAGACGAGCTCGCCCTACTGACACTGCTTCGCCGTCCTATTAGCATCGACCACTTTGTCTTCTCAGGCAAAGCTGTCAATCGCATCAGAGCAGCGCTGTACAGCGCCTTTGACTCGTGAAAGAGGCATCTCATGGCGCCGTTCCGGCATATCGGTGTACAGGTTTTTGTGCTGACCTCTTTTTATCAATCCACTTACACCTGACACCCTCCCCCGCTAACAGCTCCCTGCCCTCCGATGCGCTTTCCACATGCGGAAAGTACCGAACGGAGAACCTTTATCGAACGTTGACAGTTAGAGGAGGGCGCGCGCGCAGGGGGAGAGAGAGAGACAGAAAGAGAGAGAGAGAAAAGGGTGGGAGTGGGGCTCGAGGAAGCTGTGAGACTGATCTCATAAAAAGATCCACGCATCCGATTGTCGGCCTTATGTGCAAGGGTACAGAGGCTCATCCTTTCTAGCGCAACAACTCTCAATGTACTGGAGAAAGTTCTCAGCAGTGAGGCAGGCGAGTGCGCTGCTGAACCAGGGACGGTCTCACTCACTGAAAATCCAGCCATCGTCTTACTCAAGAGACAAGAGATCTAGTATTTCTTTCATTGCATCAGTTGCGGCGCTGGGCATTTCAACAGCCACATATGCTGTTCAGTCCCCGATGATCGAAAGTGATGACAGCGTCGAGCTGCCACAGAAGCCTCCCTTGTCTCAAATATGCAGCTTATCAGACTTCGAAGCTGTTGCAAAGCAAACTCTTCCTCTTGGAACATGGGGGTATTACTCCACAGGATCTGACGATGAAGTTTCCTTGAGGGAGAACCACTATGCTTATGGCCGGATATTTTTTCGCCCAAAAAGCTTGACAGCAGTAGACTCTGTGTCGCTCGAGACAGAAATGCTAGACACTAAGTTTGGTGCCCCGTTCTACATTACAGCATTTGCAGGTTCCCAAATGGCCCATGATGAAGCAGAAAGGGTACTCCGGGATGCTTCTGGAAAGGAAAACATCCTTCATTTAATTCCATATCAACTATCTTTCCCTTTGGATGAGTATATAAAAGGCGTTAAAGCAGACCAAAACAATTTTTATCAAGTGCATTTCTACACCGAGGAACAGTTCAATGGAGCCTCGGACTTCTTCAAAAAGATTGAGAGAGACTCACCAAACATCAAAGCACTGTTTATAAATGTTGATCTACCCGCCATTGGAAACAGAGAAAAGGACTCGAAAATTCGTGGTTTACTTGAGCCTGAAGCAGTTAGCAAGCTCAGTGAGTTTGTCTCAAGCGATGTAAAATACTTTACACTCACATGGGATCACTTTCTAAAGTTGAAAAGTATGACCAACTTGCCCATTGTACTTAAAGGAGTTTTGCGGAAGGAAGATGTCTTGAAGGCCGCTGAGCTTGGGTTTGCTGGTGCTCTGATCTCCAACCATGGTGGAAGACAGCTGGACTTTGCCATGCCGCCAGTAGAGATACTTGCTCAGTCGAAAGCGCTACTCAAGGAAAGAAATATGGATGAAGGATTTCAGTTGTTCGTTGATGGAGGAATAAGAAGAGGATCAGATATTTTGAAGGCACTTTGCCTGGGTGCGTCGGGAGTTGGACTCGGTAGACCTTACTTGTATGCACTTGCGACCTACGGAGAGCCAGGGGTGGAACGACTGACTCAAATACTAAAGGCTGAAATGATGAGAGATATGCAATTTTTAGGGGTTTCATCCATCAGTGAGCTGAATGAAACGCTGGTAGATACATCATCTCTCAAGTTTAAAGGCATCAAGGCAGTTGACAATCTTTTTGACGCCAATTACACAGAACTTCCTGGTCCAAATTAATTACTCGTTATCTATGGATTCGTCAATGGCAGATTTGCTCCAACCCATTCTCTTATTGAGCTTTTCGTACTTTTGGCGATCTTTATCGCTCACAGAGGGTTTCACACTGTTGAGAGCACTTTCAAAGTCCTCAGCAGTCACGTAGATGTCGTTATTGATCTCCGAATCTTCCACCTGTTCGTATCCTGAGTGAATTCCCTTGAAGAACTTCTTCTTCAGCGATACCACAGCCGCCTCCCTCACAAGCGAGGACAGATCTGCCCCTGAGAAATTCCGGCACCTTTCATCATGCGAAACAGCAGCTAGGTCCACAGAACTGTCCACGGGCGTCCCGTTGGAACGGATCAGCGTCTTGAGGATATCAAGCCGCTCCGCAGCACTTGGCAGCTCAATGAACAGGGTTTTATCCAATCTTCCCGGTCTCAGCATTGCTGGGTCTATAATATCCGGTCTATTAGTGGCACCAATTACAAAAATCCCCTTCCGGTCATTCAACCCATCGAGTTCTGTGAGCAGTGTGTTGACAACCCTTGAGCTCGACTCGCTCAACGAGCTCTCTCTTTTGGGCACAAGCGCATCTAGCTCGTCGAAGAATATAATGCATGGAACGGAGGCACGCGCACGGGCAAAAACCTGGCGCACGGCTCGTTCTGATTCACCAACATACTTATTCAGTAGCTCGGGGCCCTTGACCGAAATGAAGTTTGCCTTGGATTCGTTGGCGACTGCCTTTGCAAGAAGAGTCTTACCACACCCTGGCGGACCCCACATTAGGACTCCCGCTGGAGTGGTGATACCGACCTTTTCATATATTTCTGGACGCTTTATAGGCTGGACAATGGCCATGTGCAATTCGACTCTGATCTTGGAGAGCGCTCCAACATTTGCCCAAGTCACGTCCGGCACTGTAGCAAAGCCTTCACGTTTCGCTGTTGGCTGGATTGTCGGCAGAGCCGTCGTGAAGTCCTCGTGTGTAATACAGAGAGGCTCCAACTGTGTAGGAGTTAAAGGAGATGGATGCTTCAGCAAAAACTTCTGAATTGTGGAAAGCTTTGCAAAATCAGGACTGGACTTGCTCTGGTCAAGCAGCGACTCAGCCTTGGCCTTCGAGGACTGTTCATCCATGTCCATATTATCGGTTTCAATTCCTTCCACTTGCAATGCCTCCGTTTCTTGCTCCAGCTGCTGCAACTGGACGCCTTCGAGAAGAAGGCTGTTTTCTTGCTCCTGGCTCAAATTACTGAAGATTCGCTTGATCGCCGAGATCCCCGCTGCAGTCACAAGTGCTTTCAAATCTGCACCAACAAAACCTGGGGTCATCTTGGCGATCTCCTTCAGCCCCAGGTCCCCGCCAACCTTGAGGTCATTTGTCATTAGCTTCAGTATATGCAAGCGTGCCTGTTCGTTTGGAACGTTGATGCAAATTTCTCTATCAAACCTTCCAGCTCTTCTGAGAGCTGCGTCAAGGGAATCAGGCCGATTCGTCGCACCAATTATAATAACGGGCTTTCCGCCGGTCTTATCCAACGAGAGTTCATCCATGGAGGTCAGCATCTGTGCCACTATTCTGCGTTCCATCTCACGTTGCGCCCCTCCATCTCGCTTTGGGGTAATGGCATCGATCTCATCAAAAAAGATCAAGCACGGAGCTAGCCGCTTCGCTTCATCAAAGATCTCTCTCACTTTTTTCTCACTTTCTCCAGACATGCCACTGACCACGGAAGGAGCACTGATAGATATGAAGGGTACCTGAAGCTCTCCCGCAAGAGCGTTGGCTATAGCTGTCTTACCGCACCCTGGAGGGCCGTGAAGAAGCACACCTCTTGGCGGATGGATTCCCGTTACAATATATATCTCTGGATGGAGAATTGGCATACCTACCACTTCCATGAGCTCTGAGATTGCGTCCTCCATGCCTCCGAGCTGCGAGAGAGTGGTACTTGGCGGTGTACGGTCCTTTTGGACCTTTGGCCGCTTCGCAGCCGCTTCTTTTGACGACCGCTGCTGCTTCCGTGTGCGCTTCTCGCCCGCAGCGAGCCTTTCAGAAGACTCCTCTTCTGCCTTGGTATCTGTGGGTTGCAAGTTCCATACATCCACCACGCTCTTATTCGACAGATTAGCTGGCTTCACGTCCGTCAACTCGTCAGCTCTCAGCGAGGACTCCGAGTCGTCGTCCAGATGCTCCGGATCGAGCCCCATTCCGCGCAGCTCCTCTTCCTCGTCCTCGATGACTGTCTTCCAGGTTCTGTCAATCGATCCGCGGATGAGATCATCTTTCATCCTGCTGAGCGAACGGTCTCTCGCTCTGACATGCTCCAAGATCTGGGCGGCTCTAAGATCGCGAGCCAGTGCCATTGTGAGGGGGCCATTTTTCTCGCCCTTCTGGCGCATGAGCTCTGTCTGGTCTTCGAGGAGCGCCATGATATGGTTATACACCTTGTTGTCCGTCTCCTGCTGTAGGGACCCTGGCTTTCGAGGAGGGCCTCCCTTCGACCTAGCCATTGAGTATTTTACGGGTTTGAAAGACTCTCGCTTCTTCTGTGTGCAGCTTTTTTCCTATCTGGAGAGGTGCCGTTTTAACGTGAAAAACCCGTAGCAGACAGGGGGGACATGCAGGCAGTCAGACGCTTGCGGATCGTTGGATGTGTTCAGAGACTTCCCGATAAGGATACTGGCAGCATGGCCTTAGCTGACCTTGCAGACCTGTGGGCTCCTGATAGAGAGACTTCTCTTGGATAAAATTTTCAGTTTCAATCTCTATTGAATTTTTTTTTGTCTTTGTATGTTTTTTGGTTATTATGTGGTTCCTTCTGTCTTTGACATAAATTTATCATGGTGATAAAATAATGGCAAAATTAAAATAGAACCCAAGGCTGCTGCTGCAAGCATTGAGCTCCTTCGACTCCACAACACAGGAGAAGAGCAAATAGCCAAGCTTTTGCATTCTGACGCATCTTGAGCTGAGGCCGAAGGGTAAGAAAGGCGCTGTTTGAGAGACGAGACGGGACCCACCGACAGGACAGCCTCAAAGCGCAAAAAACCAAAAGAAGGCACGGGAGGACTCTTTTTGCTCTTGATCTCTGTGCCGTCCCTTTACAGGCTCAGCGATAAGGTATCTTTGCGCGGAAGGGAGAAAGACGGCGAGCAATGGGGGCAGGGGCGTCCACCGAGACAGCATTCAAGGCTCCTAGGATAAGTGCACAGGACAAGGCTGTTCTCCAGCTGAAGCTCCAGAGAGACAAGCTCCACAAGGCCTCCACGAGGATCGAGAGCGTGATACAGCGAGAGCGAGAGATAGCCAAGCGCTGCATTGGGGATGGCCGCAAGAACAAGGCGATCCTTGCGCTGCGCAAGAAGAAGTACCAGGAGAGCCTGCTTGCGACTGTTGAGCAGCAGACGGACACGCTCGAAGGGCTCATAAACACGATTGAGTTTAAGATGATAGAGAAGGACGTGCTGTATGGGCTCGAGCAGGGCAACAAGGTGCTCAAGCAGTTGAACAGCGAGATGCGAATAGACCGAGTCGACAAGATTCTCGATGACTCTGCGGAGGGGATCCAGTACCAAGAGGAGCTCAGCGAGCGGCTTGGAGAGCTTATGTCGCAGAGTCTGGAAGACGAGGTGGAGCAAGAGCTCGAAGCGCTGGAGCAGGCCGAGGCGCAAGCGCAAGCGCAGGCGCAGGAGCACGTGCAGCCGAAGGTGGAGCCTGCGGAGCCAGCGAAAGCAGAGCCTGCAGCAGCCTCTGAGCCGCTCGATCTTCCAGAGGTACCGACCACGGAAATACAGACAGAAGAACCAGGTAAAGAGGAGCGCATGGAGCACGAAAGAGCGCCTGTTTTGGCTTGAGATTGCTCTAGTATAATAAATAAAGTATATACAGCAAAAAGGCTACGCATCTTCCCTCCCGCTTACATCTGCTGAGGCTCATCGAGCCACTCGAGGAACTCAGGTGTGAAGTAGGAGATGATGAGTCTCGCACCGGCACGCAGGAACCCGTAGTGTGTTTCGAACGCAATGCTCTTCAAATCAACCACGCCCTTCTCTGCGGCAGCGTGCAGCATGGCATACTCTCCGCTGACGTGATAGCAGCAAATTGGATAGTTCTCGCAAATCTCAGCGGCGTCACGGACAATGTCGAGATAGAACGAGGCAGGCTTGACTATAACACCGTCGGTTCCCTCAGAGATGTCTCTCAACAGAGCCCTTCTGGCCAGACCCTTGCCCCCTGAAGGCAACTGGTAACACTTTCTGTCTCCCTTTCCTGGAGCCGAGCATGCGGCCTCTCTGAAGGGTCCGTACAGGTTGCCACTGAACTTGGCTGCATAGGACATCAGGAACGTCTTGTGAGCAAGGCCAGCATCCATCAAACCCTTTTTGATCGCGCGGATTCTTCCATCCACCATGTCAGAGGGCGCAACAGCATTCGCACCCGCCTTGGCGTAGTTGACAGCCACAGCGGCCAGTCTTCTCGACGAGAGCTCTCTGTTGACGGTGCCGTCCTCATAGAGGATCCCGCAGTGGCCGTGCGAGGTAAACTCACACAGACACACGTCGCACATGATATACAGATCTGGGAACGCTGCCTTCAGGGCTTTGATCGCAAGAATAACAGGGCCCTCAGGATCGTCAGCGGAGGTTCCTATTTCGTCTTTCACGCCCTGCTGGAGCGGAACACCAAACAGAATCACCGCCCTCAGTCCCTTGTCCACGAGTGTCTTGACGTAAGGGATCAGCTTCTTCACTCCGAATCTTTTCATATTAGGCAGCGAAGGAATGGGATCTTCCTCCTCCTGGTTGTCGCTCACGAACAGTGGGAAGATGAACATGCTCTTCTGGAGCTGTCTCTCGTGCTGCCACTCGCGCAACAGCGGATGGTTGTAGCCACCCTGCAAAATCGATGACACATCCGTATCCACTGGGGGCAAAAACTCAGCTGTGTGCTTGCTCATATTAGTGCTGCGGGGGTTGTGTATTAAGGGCTTGGCTATTAGATGCTTCGAGGAGCTTCGTGGGTCCGTCTAGCAACAAGAAGCCTATGTATTTCTCCAGTAGAATGTCTGCCCCACATTTCGCTGATACTTTTGTCAGTTATAATTTCTTTTTTTTTTTCTTGATAAAGTTATAATTTTTTTTCCGATCCCTACCCTCCCAAAAAAAAATTAATAATAAACATTCTCTCTTTGGGTAATCACGATCCTCACTTCTTATTGGTAAGCTGAGAAACGCATCGTCATAGGCCAGCCGCAGCGTAATTTTGGCCTCTTCGCAGAATGTTGCGCCTGACGTTGGCCGACCTGCCGCCCTTGCCCAGGTTCGCGTTGAACGAGATGTACGGGAACCCGCTCTCCGTGCAGTTTGTCGCGCGGTCCACCAGGCAGCGCGGCAGAATCTCCTCGATCGGCAGGTCGGAGGACCTGCCCTTTACCAAAACCAGCTTCTTCTTGCTCGCCGCAAACAGCTCCTCCAGCACAGACACGTCGACCGGGGTGTAGATATTCACGTGCCTCTCCTCGCTGCACACAGAGTGCACGACGCCAAGACCCACGAACTCAGCGCACCCGGCACCCAGCAGCGCCCCGCAGTCCGTCACCAGGTTCGGCACTCCATCGCGCTGCAAGAACGCACCTTTCTCCAGCAGTTCGGGATACACAGTAAACTGAGCCTCATAATCGATCCCGCATATCCCCACAACCTGCAACTCCAGACAGTCGAGCAGGAACTCGTGACTCAGGCTCCCCGAGTCCAGAATGACCGTAGCATTAATGCCCCTGAACTTAAACAGCCTCGATAAATCAGTGCTGTCGGCGTATGACAGCCTGTACGGAGGCCTCGACACCAGCGGCTGGAAGTCGACTCTGCCTGTAGACGGGTCAAAGTGCAGGTACGATAGAAGCTTGAAGCTTCTTATCTGAGAGGGCGAGTATCTAACAGGCTGCGCCGCGCTTGCAGCAAAAGCCTCCAGCTTTATCAAGCTGCCCGTGTCCAGCCCACTCAGCAGCTCCGTCTCCGCATCATCGGCGGCAAGATTGAATGATAAGTAGACAATGTGCGTAGGCCTGAGGGACTCTACAACACACTTGACAACTTGCACCCCAAACCCTTTTACCCACCCTGGCGAGTTAACCAGAACGTTGGCATTATTATTGAGACTAACAAGATCCCTCAATTCCTCCAAATACCGCTGTGGCTCTCGTTGTGGCGTATTAAAGCCAATGAATGAGTTGCGTACTGCTGTGTGGCCTTCCTGCTCCATAAAAGGCAGATGAATTCCAAATATTGGAGCAGAGTGGTTTGTGAGGGAGAGACACTCGGGAGGAGAGTACTCGCACTGTCCAGGGTCGATATCCAGCACATTAATACTTGTGAAGTTGTCTGAACCTGTCAGCCTGTTTAGTAAAAGCCGTAGAAATGTGGACTTTCCTGAGTTCTTGGGCCCCACGACTAGCACTCTGAACTCTTCTGGCCCGCAGCTTTCATAGGTCTCGGTCAAGCTGTCAAGTAAGTCATTCCATTTTTTCGGAATGTAGGTTCCTGCATTTGATCCACCGCTCAAAATCACAGAAAAGGAGTAGCCAGCAAAATGCTCATCGTCATTGGGCTCATCTCTCCAGTTCGGATATACGTTTTTCAGCTGTGGATAAAGTGAACCGATGTTTTCAAGTCCCGTGTAGCGGCTGGATAGCTTCACCACACTCTTGTAATCTGGGGAAAAGAGGTGCTCATTTTCTGGTGTTCTATTATCCTGTGTGAGGTCTTGGTTCGTGACCTGTGTGGCGTAAATCATGGGCAGGGAGTTTAGGGCACAGGCATTAACAGGGATCTCCGTAAAAGGGTTTGAGTGGTATACTAGCGAGTCCAGCTGGACTGCCCCCCTCTGCACCTGGAGAGTATACTGCCCCTTGACAAGCAAGCTTTCGCCGGTTTTCAGTCCGACGATGACGCTTGTGTCTCCGTAGACGATGTTGTCTCTGGTTGGCTTGAACTTGGAGCAGTGGTTGGAGTTTGTGAGCTTGGCAGCGAGCTCAGGCTTCGTCACGTCTTGCCCGAGGGCGCCACGCTGCGGCGGCTCGCCGTCCTCAGGAGCATAGGACACAATGTACTCGTCTGACTCATCCGATCCATCTGACGGCGGGTTGTTCAGAGCAGCAAAGGCGCTCACTGGCACATGTTAGTATGGTTGGCCTTATATTTTTGGAAGCCAAAGAGCAGCGCATCCGCAGAGACCTGAGGACGCGGCAGCCGCCTCGCGGCAACGGCACTTACGGGACATGGCCTTGCACCTTGACGGCAGAGTGGCTGTGGTGCTCAGTGTGGCAGGCCAGGGATGGGAGGCCTTCGAGTGCGCGTCTCGCCCTAAGAGGAGGCAGATCTGCTAAGCTGAACTGAACTAGCCAAGCCACACTGAACACACACACCAGCAGGAGATGCTACCCCGTTAAAGAAAAGCAGCTCTGCCGGGTCGATCGGCCGGGTCGATGCCGCAGCTCCAAAAACGACAGGCAGACCGCCCGCTTCGCCCTGCCTCTCCTCCCAGCCGCGTCGATCGACGCCACAAGCAGGAAGACCAATCATAAAATAGACAACACTGTGGTTACCCGGCCGGAAGGCCACACAGACACACAGTTTTTTTTGCAGCGAAAATCGTGCCACTGACATGAGGTGGAAAACAGGGCATAATAAAGCAAAAAGGAGGACGACGTGCCGGACACCAGTCTCCTGGATAGACAGGCTCACGGCACAGCATTTAGACCCCTATAGACAGCTAACGGCGCAATGTCCGAACCAGCATACAAGCTCCAGACCCCGGGATTCGATGCCCGCTTTCCCCAGCAGAACCAGACCAAGCACTGCTACCAGTCGTACCTCGACTACCACAAGTGCGTTGCGCTCAAGGGAGAGGACTTTGCGCCATGCCAGGTGTTTTTCCAGACCTTCCAGTCGCTCTGTCCATCCTCGTGGGTAGAGGAGTGGGATGACCAGAGAGCCGCCGGCACCTTCCCAGGAGACCTTTCTATTGAGAAGTTCAAGAGCTCTTGAGGCTTTTCGCACACACGCACACTCTCGAGGCCCCGCCCTCCCCTCCATCGATATTTAAATCTATATCTATTACTGAATCACAAGTATAGTTTATCTTCGTCATTACTGTTGCTGTAGCGTCCATCCATCTGCCGCGAGCGCGTCGAAGCGGGCAGACAGCTCCGGTGGGAGTGTAGCAGACTTATTCAGGTGGAGGTAGACGTGCAGCACAGGCGCTTTGAGCGGCTTGTCTATCTGTAGTTCCTGCAATTGCGACGCGCTGAACCTGTCGGACGACAGTACACTCTCGGCGTTCTTGGGCGGTGCCGCGGCAGCGCGCCGCGGCCTCTCGCAGTGGCTCAGCAGGTTGAACTGCCTGATGTTGAACTGGAACGGCAGCTCCATGCCCGTGCTGAGAACCACCGCGTCCTGGCCCTCGAGCCGCGCGAGCCGGTTGTTCTGGAACGCCGCCGTGCTTCTTTTGTGCCGCGGCTCAGGGGCCTTGATCTTCTGCTTGAGTATCTCCACCACCGTGAGCAGTTTTTGTATTCCCTCGTTCTGCGCCGTGAGGAGCACCTCGCAGGCCGGTGCATCTCGCTGGTCGTGTATCAGCGACAGCACTCTGTTCAGTTTCCTGCTTATGCTGTCGTTTTTGCGGATCGGTATGGCGGTGGCTGTTTCGAGGTGCCGTGAGATGGAGGCAGCCTTCTCCAGGCTGTGCTCGTCCCCGTCTGCGCTTCTCGCTGCGGCCGCTGCTGGGCTCTCTGCGGCGTGCGCCTCGGAGACCTTCTGCCGCTTTCTTGGTTGCTCCTCGCCCATGAAGCCTGCCTCGTGCCCGTGCTCGTGCTCGCTCTTCGCCAGCGTGTCGCAGCAAGGGACGCCGTCTCTTGAGCACGTACGTTCTCGATCAGAATATGGCACAGTGAGAGAGACAATTTTTTTCCGCTCACACTCTCCCTCGCCTAAGGAAGGAAGGAGGGAGGAGGAGGGGAGGAATAGAAATAAGACAGGGAGAAGAAGATTTTGCTTTCAAAAGCGTGGCCTATCAAGCAAGTGCGGCTGGTCTTCTCACGCGGAGCACGAGATGTCAGGGCCCTGCCAGCACGAACACGAGCACGGCTGTGGCGGCCACGGACACGGCCACGGACACGGACACGGCCACGGGGACGGCCACGACCATGACCACGGGGCCCCACCCATAGCAACAAACGAGTCCCAGTCGATCAACGCACACATCCTCACCAGTAACCTGACGGCGATGAATCTGCTGAACCCGCCCGAGGAGCTGCCAAGCCTGTTCAAGCAGCGCGCCGCAAGGTACAAGCTGCGCCCGGTGTTTGAGTCCGACGCAGACAACCAGCTGATCGTCAACATCCCCTTTGAGGGCTCTGTCAAGCTGTACTCGGTGATCCTGCGCACGTCGCGCACCGACGACCGGTGCCCGCGCAAGATTCAGCTATTCAAGAACCAGCCGGGCCTCGACTTCGGCAGCATCGAGACACAGAAGCCCGCATACGAGATCGAGCACCCGCAGGTGGGGCTGGACTTTGCCGGCGCCGAGGAGTGCCCGGAGGAGCTCGTCGACGACCGCACGTTCGTCGAGCACTATCTGCCGCGGCACCAGTTTGCCGGCGTGACCTGCCTCTCCCTCTTTTTCGCGAACAACTGGGCAGACGATCCTGACGAGACCCTGGCTCTGTACTCTGTTGAGCTGCGCGGAGAGTTCACCCCGCTCACGAGGGACCCCGTTGTGACTCTGTACGAGGCCGCTGCGAACCCAGCCGATCACAAGACGTTCCTGAGGCAGAAGCACACCAACGTGCAAGGTTTGTGACGTGTTTCGTGGTCCACGATGATGTATAATGTATCCTGGCATTTCTGCGTATTTATGGTGATTGGTTATTATTGTCTAGTTTCCCCTGTTTTCCCCTGTTTTCCCCTTGCCCCCCGCCCCCCCCCCCCTCCCCCCGCTAATCTACGCGAAAAAATATGTATACGTAAAGTAAATCACATACACGTCCAGCACCACCACGCTCTCCGCGTGCCGGGACGAGCCTGCTGACGAGACCCGAGGCCCGACTTTTGGGGAGAGCTCTATCTGTGTCTGTATGACGGTGCCGTTTCCCGACATTGATCCGTACGCGGAGCTTGGAGTGGCCGCCACGGCGGCGCCGCCGGCGGTCAAGCAAGCGTACTACAAGCTGTGTCTGAAATACCACCCGGATAAGCTCTCCGCGGCGGACCAGGCCAAGCACAAGACGAGGTTCGAGAGGATCCAGTTCAGCTACTCGATCCTGAGCGACGCGAAGCGCAGGGAGAGGTACGACAGGACCGGGTCGCTGGAGGACCGCAGCGTGGGCGAGGACGACGACTTTGACTGGGCAGACCTGTTTGAAGAGATGAGGCGGGAGCAGAACGTTGAGATCACGGCCGAGCTGATCCAGAAGGACAAGGCAGCGTACCAGGGCTCGGCCGAGGAGCGCGCGGACATACTTGAGTGCATGGAGTTCTACAAGGGGGACTTTGTGAAGCTGTTTGAGGCGATTCCGCACCTTGAGTTCAGCAAGGACGAGGAGGCGAGGGTGTTTGGGGTCGTGGAGGAGCTGGTTGCGGAGGGCGCTCTGCCGGCCCAGCGCCAGTGGAAGCAGTACGTGAAGCAGCGCGGGGCGCGGGTGCGGGGCATGCAGCGGCAGCGCAAGAGCGAGGCGCGCGAGGCAGAGCGGGCGCTGGAGGAGATCAACCGCAAGAGCCAGCTGAAGCTGGGCGACTCCGAGGACTCTCTGAGACAGCTGATCCAGTCGCGCCGGGGGGGCTCTGCGTTCAGCCGGCTGATTGAGAAGTACAGCGCAGACGCCGGAGCGGGCGCAGCGCCGGCGCAGCGTAAGCGGCGCCGCGAGCACGAGATGGACGAGAGCGAGTTCGAGCAGGCACAGAGGCGGCTGCTGTCGCAACGCAAGCGGCGCTGACCTCGGCCGCTCCGGCCACAGAGACCTGTGTAGCCTCTACATAGACAGCCTGCCCGGGCGCACGGGCTTTGTGCAACTGCTGTAATTTTTCTGGTGTGGAAAAAAAAAGGGAAAAGCAGGAGGAAACAAACAACACCACACACGCACACACACGCACACACACACACTCTGTTTTGTGTATGTGTGTGGCTCGTCTCTTTTATTTATCCAGCACTTTTGCTCCCTCCCCCTTAGAACCAGCACACGGGCTTCACGGTCGCTGGAAGACGCTTCGCGTAGGACGCTCGGCACCGCCTGGACCAGACAGACACGCGCGCACACCCACACAGCACAGCACCGCACGGCACAGCACACAGGCGTGAGCCGCTTCCTGTCCATCCCACCCCCGTGCCAGACACGGCGTTGCTCTTCCGTGCCCCCCCTGCCGCCTCTCTGTCTTGCTCGCGCCGCGGCCATGACACAGCACCTTGCCCAGCAGCCGGCCGCGGCGCCGGAGCAGGCCGCCAAGGGCGCGCCCGACACCCACCTCATGTACCCGCTCCTGTTCGCAGACGTGTCGACCCTGTTCCCCGGCGCGGCAGCGCAGGCGGGCCAGGTCGGCAGCCTGCTGTCACATCCCCAGCAGCGGCCCCAGCCCCAGCCCGAACAGCAGCAGCAGCAGCTGCTGCCCGTGCTGGTGCAGGGCAGACTGTGCAAACCCGACAAAATAGAGCCGCCGCCCAAGCCCCATGCCTCCGAGTCGAGAAAACGCGTCAACAACGGCGGCCTCGTCAGCGAGTCGTCAGACTCGGAAATGACCGACATGACCGCAGAGGGGAAAATGGTTGCCAACAAGACTGGCTCAACCCCGCCCACAAAGAAAAGACTCGTGGATATGTCCGCCAATATGGTGAACGGAGCAAGCTCCATCACCTCTCCGACTGCATCTTCAGCTACCAGCGAGCTGTCTCGGCTCCTGACTCCCTGCAACATCAGCGGCGGCGCGTCTTCGAGCTTTCTTGACGAGCTGCGCCAGCTGCCCCTCCCATCTCCTAGCGCATCTCCGATTCAAACCAGCGCCCTCAACGAGGGAGATGAACAAGAAGACGAGGAAGGGGATAATGGCCCTTACCCCGACAAGACAACTGACACAGAGGGCTCGCACGAGGAATCCACTGTTGTCAAATACTCTGCAAACAAAGCAGAGCAGCCACAGATACAGATACCCAAGGAGGCCGGCGAGCTCATCAAGTTGATCGACTGCATGATCGCCCTCCTCCCCGCGGGGTCGAATGAGTCCAAGTTTTTGCTCTGGTCTTTGCTGAAAAAAACAGACAGACCTACACTTTCGTCATTGCAAGAGGTTATCAAGAACTCTTTGCGGAAGGATCTAATCAGTATGCTCCCATCTGAAATCACAATGAAAATCTTTGGCTACTTGGACTACCAGTCCCTGCTTCGCACTTCGGAGATATGCAATAGCTGGCTAACCATTTCTACCGAGAGCTACGATTTTTGGAAAGACTTGCTTTTCCGAGACAAATACATTCTGTCGAAGGCAGAGCTTCAGGCTGAATACGAGTCAATCAGGATAAGGAAACCAAACCTCACAGCCTCTCAAATCACCAAGCTGATGTACCGAAGAAGACTTATAATTTCAAAAAGATGGAAGGATATAAGCTTCCAGCCTCGCCGGATCACGCTTCCCGGACAAGGCCCCAACGTGATTACCTGTCTGCAGTTCGACGAGGATAAGATCGTTGCAGGGTCCGATGACCATAGTATCACAGTACATGATACGGCGACAGGACGGTTACGCCTAGTTTTGGCGGGCCACAATGGGGGAGTATGGGCAATGAAATATCTGGGCAACATTTTGGCATCAGGATCGACTGATAGATCCGTTCGCATTTGGAACATAAAGCAAGGTAAGTGCACTCATATATTCCGAGGACACACTTCCACCGTTCGTTGTTTAGAGATTCTGGAGCCCCAGCAAATTGGAACCGATGACGAGGGGAAGCCTATAATGTTTCCCAAGGTGCCATTGCTGATTACCGGCTCGAGAGATTCCACTCTTTATGTTTGGAAGCTTCCTATCACATCTGAGGACGAGGAACTACCTGAAGAGCCGATCGACCTGGATGAGTCCTCCAACAAGTACCTGATAAAAGTTTTACGCGGACACACAGCTTCAGTGCGGGCTGTCTCAGGCCATGCGAACACGTTGGTCAGCATCAGCTATGACACGAACGCGCGAGTGTGGGACCTGAGGAGCGGGGAATGCAAGTGGCTTTTGTCGGGCCATTCTGACCGTATCTACAGCTGTGTTTTGGATGTGAAGCGCAACAGGTGCATTTCCGGGTCTGTTGACAACACTGTGCGGATCTGGGACTTGAACACCGGGGAGACCATCAGTGTTTTAGAGGGGCACCAAATGCTTGTTGGGCTGATCACTCTTTCAGACAACGCGCTTGTTTCTGCGGCGGCTGATTCGACGGTTCGGATATGGGATCCGAATACCGGGGACCCGCGGCATGTGCTGCGGGGCCACACGGGTGCCATTACGTGTGTTCAGCATGATGACAATGTGATCATCTCGGGCTCTACTGGGATGCTGAAGATGTGGGATACCCGGTCTGGTAAGTTTATCCGCGACCTGCTGGACGATGTGGACGGGAATGTTTGGCAGGTGAAGTTTGATTACAGGCGGTGCATTGCGGCTGTTCAGAAGAGTGAGCGGACGTGCATTGAGGTGATTGACTTTGGGTATTCTGAGCTTGACGGGTTGCTTGATGTGGACGACGATCATTCCATGGCGGATTGATAGGGCCCTGCTGCTTGTGGTTGTCAGCTTGCAGTGTACGTCTCTGGTTGAGCGAGAGAGAGAGACTGTTTTATGATAAGATGAATTTTTTTTCTCTCTAATAGCTTATAAGAAGGAAAATTTTCAGTTGTAGCATCAAGTAATTGAAGAGCACCTTTAAAGGCCCCGAGAAGAGGCCTGGAGGGTCCACTGTTGAGCGCGACATGGACTCGAGGAAGTACCTGCTGCGCTACGGGTGGACGGAGGGCGAGGGCCTGCGGTCTGGGAGCTTGAAGCGGCCGATTCTGGTGAAGCACAAGCGCGATTTGCGGGGTGTTGGGAGCGACGCTGGCCACGGCGATGCGTGGTGGGAGCGGGTGTTTGACAGCCAGCTGAAGTCTCTGGACGTTGACGGGGCGGCGGGCCTGTTTCGGAGCGAGCCGCGCGAGGCCGAGGCTGCTCTGCGCGCGGAGGAGGCGGCGCGTGCTCCTTTATTTAGGTTTTTCGTCAAGGGCGAGGGTCTTGCGGGCACAGTTGGCGCTGATCCCAAGCCGGCGACGCGCGAGCCGGCGGGCTCTGGTGAGCTGATGGTTTTTGATCTGCTGTCGGAGGGCGAGGAGGCGGAGCGCAAGGCGGAGCGGAAGGAGAAGCGGAAGGAGAGATCCACGGAAAAGGACTCGAGAGACAGCAAAAAGCGGAAGCGCACGAGGCCGGAAGAGCGTGTGCCTGATAAGGGGCTGAAGAAGAGCAAGAAGGAGAGGCCGCGTGCGAAGAGCAAAGCGAGCAGGCAGGAGAGGCAGGGCAAGGAGAGCAGGCAGGAGAAGCACTCGCGCAAAGAATCAAGCAAGCACGCTGAGCGCAAGCACCCACACAGCAAAGATAAACCGAGCAATAAGACACGCAATTGAGCCATGGACACGCGCACGCGGAGCAGGCGTCTCTGTCCGCTCGAAGATACCCCTCCTGAGGGGCCGCCGGCTGCCGCCGGCCGTGCGCAGGGCGGTGGAGATAGACTCGCCTGAGGACGTGAAAAGCGTACAGAGGAGCCAAAAAATATAATGCATCATGTACAAACATAAATAAACAGTAGAAACAAAAAGGCAGAGAGAGAGAGAGCTCTTAGCAGACGGACGATGCCTTCGCTAGGGAGGCGCCACGACATGGAGGATGTTGTGGACGACCGCGGCAACGCGGCTGTGCCGTTTGCGGAGGACGGCTCGCTGAGTGTCGCGGCCAAAGTCGCTCGCTTCGACGCTGCCCTGGCGAGAGAGCCGGCATCGGTGTCGCTGTGGCTGGGCTACCTGGACTTCGCCAGCGGGCTCAGCGGCGACGAGCTCAGCGCTGCAGGGCTGCATCTTGCCACCGTCCACGAGATGGCGTATGTGAGCACGAGGTACCACATTGCTGAGAGCCACAGGACCTGGGACAGGTACTACCGCTACCTGCTGGGACAGGGCGACGCCGGCCGTCTTCTGGAGCTGTGGAAGGAAAGGCTCGCGGTGCCCCACGTGGCATACGAGTACACGTACGGAGAGTACTCGCGGTTTGTCTCGGGCTACTTCCAGGAACGCTACGTTTACGAAATGGCTCTGGCCGCCAAGACCAAGGTCCATATGCTCTCGATCTTGACGAAGCTAGAACCCTGGGAGCTGCGGCTGAAGAAGGAAGCAGAATCCCCAGCATTTTGGGCAGGCTATCTCGTTGCTCTCGCCAGGATGAAGAGGCTGGATAGATTCACAAGAAACAACCTGCTGCAGGCGACACACAACAGGGCAGTCTCAAAGCGTCTCTACATGGACGCGCCAGGCGACTGGACCGCTGTCTGGGACGCCTATGTTTCAACTGGTCTCGAGCACAACATTCTTCCGTATTGGGAGAGACTCAGCGATACCTTCCCCACTGACATGTACGTTATGCGTCAGTGGCTGTACGCAGTCGACAGTTCTGAGGCCCTCAGCCACGCGAGACAGAGGGCATTGGTGATTCTTGGTGCTGACGGATCGCACCGCGAGCTGTTCGACAATTTGTCACTGACACTTTTGTCTACAGAATTTCGCTTACTGCGGACCGCGGAGCATGAAGATGCTCTGTTGGATAGCGTGACGAGGGACATCAGTTCTATATTTCCCAAAGCGTTGGACTCAGGTGATATCTTCCACACAACCGAGAAACTTTGCATTGAGATCTGCGAGGCACTCGATGACGCAACATTGATACGCCAAAACTTGATCCCACAGCTTTTGAGCCACCCTTCCAGTAAGGACCAGGTAGAGGTGTGGCTTTTTGCAGCGGAAATGGAAAAGAAACATGGTACCACCGAGTCGGTGCAACAGTTGTTTGAAAAGGGCGTAGCCTCAGGCTCTAGTCTTGACTGGCCAGAGCGATTGTACCAGGAATGGAGGCGCTATGAGTATATGTGGGGCACTCCGGAGTCCTTACAGAAATGCCTTGCTGCTACACAATGGCTGAAGAGCCAGCTAAATGTCGTCGAAACCGAGGAACTGCAAAGCGAAGCTGGACAAAAACGCGATCGACAGGAAATTTTGGAGGCAGAGAGAGGCCAACAGGCAAAGAAGCAAAAAACCGAAATGACCCCGAAGGTTCAAACGATGCAAAAGAACCAGAACACCACAGGCCACAGAGATAGAGAAAACCTTACTGTGTTGGTGAGGAATTTACCTTCCGGCACAGGCGAATCCGTTATAGAAACATTATTCAGCCAGTGTGGTCAAATAAGAAGCACAGAAGTTCAAGGAGATAAAGCCATTGTGGAGTTTCTTGACACCGACTCGGTCACGAGCTCGTTGGCTTTGGATAGGCTGTCGTTTAACGACCAAGTGTTGGAGGTTTCGCATCTCAAGAATTGTACATTGTGGGTAGCGAACTATCCGCCAAACTTTGGGGAAAATGAAATCAAGTCGTTATTTGCTCCTTATGGCGATATCTTGAACGTCAGGTTCCCCATTTCCAAAGGCCATGGTCGACAATTCTGTTATATTGAGTATGACTCTTCAGACTCGGCCTCACGCGCTGCTAGCGCAAATGATGGTCAGATTATGAAGGATGAAAACAACAAGAAGTACAAGCTAATGGTGAAACTGTCAAACCCACAGGCCAAGTCTCAGAAGTCTAATGCTGCTGAAGAAGGGCGACAGGTCCACATAACGGGCTTGGATTTTGTAAAGGTCACGAAGGCAGTTCTCGAAAAAAAGCTTTCAGACTACGGATCGCTTGTATCTCTCAACATGCCCTGCTCTGCAGCGACAGATACTTCTACGGCGCACAACAATGGATTTGCGTTTGCTACTTTCTCTTCTGCTGCAGAAGCGCAAAATGCCGTAAAGGGTTTGAATCATTATAGCCTGGAAGGCAGGACTATCAGGGTAGAAAAAGCAGTACCGAAAGCCAAGCTCAGCACATCTCGAAGACCTGCTTTTGCGGCCAAGAGTGCAGCAGATTCGACTTCAGTCTCAATATTCAATCTAGATCCAGATGTCAGTCAGGACGCCTTACACAGCATAGTGAACGAGATTGGACATGTCGTGGAAATCAGAATGGACCCCAAGTTGCAGGCTGCTTTGGTGCAATTCGCTGAAATACAGAGCGTGGGGAAAGCAGAGATGCTACTGAACGGGAGAATCATAGGGTCTACCGCCATAAGAACTGGAACTAAACGCTCTTTTGATAAAGCCCAAGAAGGAAGGGCCCATGGTCAATTTTCTGAGGCTAGTGAACGGCGCCATCAAATCAAGCTCAGAGATAGCACCAGCGCTGTCCCTTTCAAGCCGAAGACCAATGACTATTTCCGCAACCTGTTCAAATAGTCTGCAATCCTAATTGAAGTCATTATCATAACTATACACAAATAGGGGCAACCTCCTTCACTCTAGTAAAGAGTCTTTCAGTTTGCGAATCTCCTCAAGCAGGCTTTCGACAAACTTGAATTTCTCCTCGGATTCCATCATTTCCTGTTGCTCTGCACTTATTGCTGTGATTCTTAAAGAGAGGAACTTGGGGTGCGTCGTGAGGTAGTTCAAACTGTTGGTGAAGTTACGTCGTTCATCAGTGGTATCAAGACCTGGAATCAGTTTGACTTTGGAAATCTGGGGGTTTGCGTTCTTGATGTAGTTGTATGCGTCAAGAGAGTTAAGTGCTCTAGCGAGAAGTATGATTTGCGACGTCTCTAAGATAACAACAGTGCTGATTGCATTGTTCGCTTCCAGCCAGCCAGATATAGTTGAGCTTATTTGCTTCTGGAACGAGGAAGCGAACAAGCACACCTCAGGCAATACTTTTTCTCCAAAAGTGGCTATTAATACGAGTACCACAGAGAGCAAACCGTTTACCCATAAATGATGCAACCGGGTCTTGAACAACGACGTGGGTGATATATCTCCCTTTTGTATTCTGCTGGATATCGTCGAGTCTGTCAGAATTAAAAATAAACCACACTCCATCAATTTTTCAGCGATAGCTTTGATACTTACCATCCCATAGATTGCCATTAGGGAATATTCAGCAAAGATCACATCACCGTTGACTTTTATCAAATGAGAACAGGAGTAGAGATTGAGTATTGATCTTAGAGTTCCTGAAGTCGACAATGAGTTCGCAATCGAAAGCTCCAAATCCCTTGGGAGATGAACGTCTAAGAAGGCTTTCAAGACAGAGAGAAACAGCGAGGCGTCGTCCACATGTTTCACGATAAGTGTGCTGTTGCTGTAATCTTCGCTAGGCGTCGACAAGGCCTGGCTTTGGATGGAGTTGAAAAGAGTCTTGAGAGGTCTGGAAACAAAACTCTTAAAAATGTCAGCAAAGGTCGAACTGTACTCTGAAAATACAACACTGTTCTTGTCTATTAACCTCAGAGCAAGGAGCATGATTCTTAATAATGGCTTGTAATAAAGAAAGTCTGTGGTGAGAAGAGCCGCTTCAAGGCTCATTTGCATAGAATTCAACAACTTGCTAGTGGTCAATATGATGGAAAAAACATGTTTGTCATCCACCTTCATATTTGGGGTTTTCGAGTAAGTGAGGAAAATGAAAAATGCTAACTCAATTCTCTCGCTGTAGACAGGAGCAAGCATTGGAGACAGGACACCTTCATTTGCATCGATTTCTAGTAGGTCTGACACTAGAGAAAGAAAGACTTCATTCAAAGGAAGCGGGGCAATTTTGCAATAGCAAGTAATTAATGCCCCAAAGGATTTGGCAGTAGCAACTTGGGCCAATGCAACTTGAAGATTTATGCTAGCTGACACAAGCTGCTTCCGGAAATCAGGCCAAGTGTCAGACCCTCCAAACAACATGTCCATCAACTCTAAATCGTAGATTGATTGATCCAAACGGAAACGCCGCTTGAATTCTGAGGCAATTTTGAACTGAGTCAATGACTTGTTGGAAGACAACGCCCGAAAACGTTCTTTCACTTCCTCGTGCAACGAAGACTGGTAACCAACCACTTCGAACTTGGATTTTAATTCCTCGCGAAAGGGTTTGGAGTTGATGAGATCAAATACTTCACTTTTGCAAGCCTCGCTCCTAGAAACGAACAGTTGAAGCGACAAAATCTCGGCAATTTTGGATAGAACACGAGCTTTGTAGCAGTATTCTGATAAATCCTCAGGTGAGCTTGTTTTAGGATCCGGAAGCTTTGGAAAAGATTGGAGTTGAGCTTTCAAGTTCTTAATAAAGCTCAAATCTTCGGCCTCTTCTTTCACTGTGGTCCATGAGTTGAAACATAGAGCCAGAGCATCAACCAAATGTATTGCCACCTTGCTCGGATACTGATCAATCTTTGAGATATTACTTTTAAGAACTTTCAACAATGAAAATTCAGATTTGCGCTCTCTTTCTTCTCTTGATAAAGTCTTTTTCTCGTCTAACAGCCACTCCTTTATATCTCTTCCTGTAATAAATACAATCGAAAGCCCTTCCTGATAACCACCCATGACTGCCGCAAAAAAATCGTACAATGCGATTTTTGTATCAAAGTCTTCAAACGGATTGGACATATCTGTGGCCAAACAGTGAAGCAGAATATGTGCATGCCTCTCCCCCAAATGTGTAAGCAACGAGGGAGCATCGTTAGGCCAAGAACTGCTTACCAGACTGCTCAACAGCCTGATAACGTCGCATCTCAGTTCGGGAGTCGAAACAAGAATATCAACAAGGTCAGGTAACTTCGAATAGAGGTTCACTTCAAACGCAGAAGGAGCACTCGGCTCCAGAATGGAACGAACAGAAATCAAAGATGCTGCAAATGTAAAAACAGCACCATTCCATTTCTTTTGCCATGCACCAGCCAGGTCACCGGATCTAAAACCAGAAGAATTTGATGACACCATGTCGATGGTGGCAAAAATAGGTTTGGTGCAACGGGTGGCAGGTATATCAGAAACCAAAAAAGTTGTTGTTATTCTTTCACAAGCAACCGCAAGCGCCCTTGTCACCTTCAGTGACGTACTTGTTCCTTCATCAATGGAGTAGATCGCAATCAGTATCTTACTAAATGTAGCAAGACAAAGAGTACCAATTTCTAACTTTTGATGATTCTTGTTGTACCTCCACTGCATGAAGTTTTCAAAGATGTGAATTGTATGGGCAATCATTTTATCCATGACATCAGAAATCAACTTATAAGATACACCTTTTTCCTCCATTACTGCCGCATTTGTCAAGGTGTCAATCAAGCGCAGTAAAGAAAGAGTGAAGCCAAATTCTAAACTCGCAATTTCAACCGTTCCAAGAACACTGTCAGCCAACGCTCCATTGACTTTAAAACTGACTATTTGGGATTTGTACAAGAGGGACCAAATCCGCTTCGAACATACCCCTATGGCCAAAGTCCTCAATAAATCTGTTCCAGCCTCCAGCAAATCAACATGTCTGAATTGTAACGACTGCTCAAATATACGGGCTATAATTTCAATTATGTCGTTATTCTCCACAAAAGCACCCATCGATCTAACAATGCTTTCAACTTCATCTTCAGAGCTAGTGGCCGCCACTTTAGATATGAACTTAAAAATCTCAACAATTTCTTTGACACTTTCCGGACTATGATCCGTCATCTTTGACATATTTCTCAAGATCCGACCAAGTAGAGTCCAGCCGTTATAGTCGTAAAGAAAAGCCACAACAGTGTTGTCTTTATCTGCACCTGTTGGGATAATTTGAGCTTTGGTGCCTTCATTAAGAAGTAAAGTAAGTTCACCACTTGCCTCATACGGAGGATTGACATTGACATCTTGCGTTAGTCTAACGAGATCTGGGTTTCCATCATCAATTACATATTTGGAGTAAAAGTCATCTTCCTTGAAAATTTCCATATATGAATGAAACTCCCTAAACTCTTCACGGGCCAAGTTCGAATTCACTCCCGCTATTCTCATGAAAGACTTCAAAGAAATTGGCAATTTCGCTCGCGTTACAATCATCAATTTCTCAACGAATGGTGATTGAAAAAATTGTGCCACTGTTTCGTTGGGCGCATCAGAAAGCACAGTACCTATAGCTAATGAAACATCATCACTTAGCTGCACATAAGCGGAAAAAGCGATTATAAAGGAACCCAAGATCTTTGTGAAAATTCTATCATATGCAAGCATCTCATGAAGGTTTATTATAGATGCGCATAAATTCAGCTCGGTAGCTCTTTTGGCACAGATGGTAAAATCCATCTTGAACTTTTCAAGCCCACCAAACTGCTCAGTGATTGTGGCAGCAACATGATCATCTAGCTGATTTGACAGAATAATGTATTTGCGATGCAGGAGTATACCCCAAGCATGCAACAATATGGGGCTGGGTTCACAACTTAGCAGGATATCAGTTATGGTGCGCATTTTTTCACCATCGTTCAAGATGCTTCTTCTATCACTGAAAGAGCCAAAATTGCTGTCCAGCTCCAAGAACTGCAACGATATCGCAGTTGTGACCCCATATATAGTGGCTATGGCGCCGGACATTTCTAAGTCACCCTTTATATTTATAGCTGTTAGGTAGTTTGTTTGGTCCAACAGTTTGAACCACATTAGTACAGTCTCCTTTGGGAGTGCAGGCCCACTGTGCGCGATCATATAAGGGAGCATGTTCAGTATATCAAGAACAAGTAGAATGTATTCATGTCTCAGGAGTTTATCGTAGGGCTGGTCCCCAAGGTCTCCAATGTAATTGAGAACTGTTGTGAGATTGCTAATTGCCGTCTCAATTAACTTACTCAATTTGGATTTGATCTTGTTTATGAGGGTGGGGACAAAGTCTGACATGGCAGTGACATTTTTCAGTAGATAGAGATTTATCTTCAAGGCGGCTCGCCGTTCTCTCATGACTATGCTAAGGAGCAAATGCATCATCTCGTTTCGTGCCGTGCTCGATACCCAGGGCTGAAGCGATTCAGAGTCCGGAGTTTTAGAAGCCACTTCCGGCATTCGCTTTATTGTATTTCTCACAATCCTGGTGATTTCTGGATCGCTAACATGCAGCAGCCGTGATATCTCCGTGGCATACTCCTGATACTTTTTCGACAGAGGCTCGTGTTTCTGATCGAGGATGGCTTTTGGGGCGTCATGCGGGTTCGCGCCAAAAGGTAAGCTGCCGCTGACAAACACAGCCTCGTACGCCTCTAGGAACTGGGCCAATGACTCGTACACGGTATCGCCCTGTGGTTGCGTCTCCAGCACATAGAGGGCTCGCTCCATACTCCTTGTGACTCGTGTTAGCTCAATGTTTACTGACGGGGATCGAAGCTCGTTGAATGCCAACTTACCAGTAAGAGCTCAGCTCAATGGAGCTGATAGCTCGTTCTGCCTTCACCAAAGACATGCCGCAGCGCTTGATCAGGACACTGGACCGGTGGAAAGTGGTAGTATACACTCACGAGCTACGAAAGATTTGAAGTTCTATGGAGGTCTGTGTTTTCATCTTGTCAAGTCTCCTAACAAAATTTTCGAAATCTAAGAGGTGCAGAGATGTAAATATTTTCAGGGTGTGAGACACTGTGTATAGGCCACCGCTAGCTATATACAACGGGTAAAGGAAGAAAGGCGGGGCACCCTTGGCTTCAGTCCCTGTAGTAGAAGACATGCTCGGTGTCTGACGGCACAGGCCTGTCAGGAGACGGAGCATCAAGCTTGATGTCAAACTCGGTGGCACCAGGGGAGCCCGCAAGAGAGGCGTTTTCAATCAGGGGCAGCGACTTATCTTGGGGAAGGCGGCCGCTGACCAGCTTGCCCCACTTGCTGGAACACTCTTGCACTACCTTCAGTGTGAACTCTGTATCCTTGTAGTTGCCGTTGAATGCAAACTGGTTCTCGGGCTTCCCAGTAGGGAGCTTGTAATTCTTGAACCACTTGCTCAAACAGCCCAGGAGAAGCGGCATCTCCCGATCCACGTCGTCAATATCGTTGAGGCGCTGTGACATGGGATCGTTCACGTCTACCACAATCACTTTCCAGTCCAGCTCGCCATCATCTATTAAGGCAAGCGAGCCTAGGATTTTGACCCTTTTCACCTCACCGACGTCTGCCACCGCCGACCCAATGTCGATCACATCGAGGGGATCGTTGTCTCCTTTCAAACCCACGTATTCAGACGCCTCGGTGGGGTCTTCCCAGGTCTGCGGGAACGCCCCGTAGTTGTGGGGATAGCCATGGTGCGGGTAGATGTTATTGACGAAACGAAGTCTGCCTTTCTTAGTGTCCTGGACGATTGGGTTCGCTGGCAGTTCCTTGGATATTTCAAACTTGGCGTTGGTCCACCGCGGCACCTCCACCACCATATTTGCTGTGCGCTCCTCGGCGTTTAGTCCCAGAGGCACATCGTGGAAGAACGACCCGATCTGACCATTGTCCAGCCTGAGATACTTCCGGAAGCCTAGGTCGTGCTTGGCGCCAGACTGCACGCTTGAGAAGAGTCTGCGTCGCAGAACAGCCCGCAAGGTCATACTTCCCAGCACACTGGCGGGCGGTTACGGTTGTCGACACAGCTTATAGTGCACCAACAGCGCCGGATCCTCGCTCGTAACTACTGTACTTATCCTAAGTGTTGTAGCATCATTCGTTTATATATATATGTATGTATACATAAAACATTCATAAAATGTGGCTTCAGGTGTGGGAAGTGCAACTCCCGGTGTTTGTGTGATGTGAAAAGAGCATGGCTTCAAGTGCCGCTGGCGGGGGTCGGGGCATAGCCCGACATATACTGGCCGTGGCCGGGGGAATCGCAACTCCCGCATTATCCGTAGAGGGTATCCATCAGCCAGCAAAACCACCCGCCAAAACTGACAACCTCAACAAGCTTCTTCAGCCACCAAGGTCGCACAAAATTGTAGAGGTTCCCGCAACTGTTATTACCCTCAGAGTCGAAGTAGCCGTCTCCGTACTTGATGTATCGCCGCACGTTGCAGCCATTCCAAAAGTTCCACCACTTGGACCTTTGGCAGGGCGAGATCCGTAGCAGGTTCTTGCAGAGTGGGCCGCAGGGGCCGTCAATGTATTTCCACTGGAACGGAGACCAATGCTGTCTTGGGTCATCAGGCGGCAGCTGTCTATCTCCCCAAAACCCATGGAAGTCAAGCCAGTTCCCGTACCGGCTTTCTCTGAACGGCTCTGACCCATTCGCGTACACCACGGTTTCGCCGTCGTAAGTGTAGGCCAGGTAATTCAGCGAAGGGTCCCACAGCGGCCCTCTATCTGTGAAGTCGCTCAGTATCGAGTAGGGGATGTCGTGGGAGTGTTGGCCAACGGAGGGGTAATTAGCGTGCGTGCCCCGGGCGGAGAACAGGACGGGATGTGTTTTGTCCTCGAATTTCTCGAGGTTTGTATAAAAGAATGCCCCGCCGCCTCCGTGGGCTGACATCCAAACGATCACAGGCTCGCCATTGTAGAACCTCACGAGGGAGTGCTCCCAGTCTCCCACGTGGTCCCCGAACGGGCCCAGCCCCATGACGAAGGGGCCGAGGTTGAACGAGTAGAAGTAGAACCAGTAGGAGTCTACCCAGCCGTTCCCCTTGTCTACCACGATGAGCGTGGCGGGGGCGTTCTTGATTTCCCCGTTATAGAAGTTGGGCTTGTTTTTCAGGCCGGTTATCCAGGGGGGGTCGACATCGAAATCCTCGTTGGAGGCGAGGTACACGGGGGAGGAGTTGTACTGCTGCAAGTGGCCCAAGTCGGATATGCGAAGCGATTCGTTGTAGCCGGGGATTGCGCTCCCGTTGGCGAACTCCGCGTGCAGGTGGGTCACAAAGTCCGCAACGTCGTAGGGCAGATAGCGTTCCTCCGAGTAGAGGTGTATGACGGGCGAGTAGTCGACGACGTACGCGGGGATCTCTCCGGGCTTTATGGTTCGCTGCGACGCGTCTGGCCGAGCGACGAGCGGCGGGAGCTTGCCGAGGACCTTTGACGTGCGTGCAAGAGCCTCCACCTCGTTTTCCGCCTCGAACGCAGCCGGAAGCGGGGCCACCCGGCCGGCCCACAACAGGCAGGCCGGCAGCCAAAGCAGTAGGGCCGTTTTCTTCATTGCATCTGTGCTGGATCAGGACATGTAGAAGCAGCCAGTTCGTGCTGTCAATCTATCTACACCACCAGCCTGTCTAAAGCTGCAGCCTTATCTAGTTAACTTGTTGTTGATACAGAACCCACTACATTGCTTTATATATCCCCTTCCTGCTTCTCGCCCCCCACCCCGCACCTTTAACAAACAGCACCTGAAATTCAGACGGAGTTCGACGCGACTATAAAAATGACGTTGCGTCGATTCTCGGCATTTGAGATCTAGACTTTTTCAAAAGGTGCAGCATGGCTCGCTTACGCAAAAGAAATGAGACAGCCACTACCTGATTTTCACGATGTTAAGCAAAGCGGCTTACTGATTTCCTCAACATCTGCGCCAAGAGCACCCCCTGCGAGCCTCGCAGCCGGAGAGCAGAGAGCCCACGAATGCCCGCTCACTCCTCCCCCTTTATCTGGGCTCTGTGGTGCAGCGCTTGAGACATGGGGGTGCTGAACCTGAGCTTCGTGCTGACAACGGCCTTCGGCCTGTTGTCGCTTTTTGCACCTTCGCTGCACAATGAACTCACCCTTTTCAAATATGTCGCTCCTAGTGCATCTGAGTCTCCGCCAGACGTCAGTCTGCCGTCTCCCGTAAGCTCAGCCAGCACAGCCCCCGGCTACCACCATACCCGGAATAATGCCACAATGTACACACTTTGCCGCAACAGCGACTTGTACGTGCTTTTAGAAACGCTACAGATATACGAGGACCGGTTCAACTCCAAGTTCCACTACGACTGGGTCTTTCTGAATGACCAGCCTTTTGACGAAGAGTTCAAAACGCTAGTGGCAAATGTCGTCTCGGGCGAGGCTAAATTTGGCCTGATCTCAGACGAACACTGGAGTTTCCCTCACTCTCTTAACGTCACGCACGCTTATGCCGAGATGGAAAAGATGGCTAGTGATGAGGACGGAGCTCCACCGTACGCAGCATCCGTGTCATACCGACACATGTGCCGTTTTGAGTCCGGCTTCTTCTTCCAGCATGAGCTTCTGCTGGACTATGAGTATTTCTGGCGAGTCGAGCCAGGAGTGAAGCTGTACTGCGATATCAACTATGACCTGTTCGAATACATGATAGACAACGACTACAAGTATGGATTCACTATCAGCACTATCGAGTACCCAAAGACTATTCCAACACTGTTTTCGCATTTCCAGAAGTACCTAGTCGAGACTTCTCAGACTGATCTTCTTACAGATGAGGACAACCTATCCACCTTCATCTACGACCCGAAAAGAGACGACTACACGCTGTGCCATTTTTGGACCAACTTCGAGATTGGAAGCTTAGACGTACTTCGCGGTGAGAGATATATGGATATCTTTCGGCACCTCGATAGCACAAATGGATTCTTTTATGAGAGATGGGGAGACGCCCCCGTTAGGACTCTTCTTTTATCGCTAATACTAAAGAGGAATGAGATAGTGAGACTGAGCGACATTGGATACTCGCATCCGCCATACACTCAGTGCCCCACTGACCGAGACACCATTTTAAGTAGTCGGTGCTCCTGCGATCCACAAACGGACTTTACCAACAGCTTATTTAGCTGCTCCTGGTTTTTCGATAACATTCAACGAATAATTCATACTAATGCTCTAGGTTTACGATATGATCCATAATACATTGCTTTACCAATATGTATATATAAACATCCAAAGAAGAATGATGCTCCATTAGCATGTATATATCTTATTAATCATCCTAAATTAACATCTCTCATTATATGTTCTACTGAATCAAATGCTAATTCTATATGTGATGAATAATGCATAGCTAAAAAGATTCCTGATGCTATTTGAATTACTAAACATAATCCTAATAAACTTCCTAAATTATATCAATAATTTATTGAACTTGGTTGAGGTGAATCTATTAAATAACTATTTGCTAAACTTAAATAAGCTTGAGTTTTTCTATTTGCTGCCATTTCTTTTCTTTCCTTTCTACCTTTTTTAATTATATACTTATATAAATTATTTTTATATAAATATATATCTATATATATTTCTTATTTTTTTATTTTTTTAGTTGTATTTAATATAATATATATTATATTATATTATATTATATTATATAATGATATAATAATATATATATATTATATAATAGATAATATATAATATATAATATATAGGTAAATAATAATATTATGTAAGACCCCCCTTTTTATTTAAAGAATAAAAAGGGGGGAGGTACTAATATTAATTTGTATAGTATAATTATATCAGGTTTAAAAAGATTTGAACTCTTA
>JAKTPG010000056.1:0-64140 GCA_030557505.1 Ogataea maris
AAATAATTCAAATAATGGTAAGATTTTCGGGGATTATCGAATTAAAAAACACAATACCATGCCACATCAGAGCACGGAGTGCAAAGCGCGGGAGGGGCAGCCAGAAAGGCTCTCTGCTAGCGCCGCCATCAAACCATCCTCATTCCCCGGGGCCCACACTCACACTCACACTCAATTTTCCACCCCCATCACGCGTCGCACCCCCTCCCCCCTCTCTTCCCTTCGTCAGGGTAACCCATGCTTTCCTTTTCTTTTTCGTAAACTTCTCGGGTGACGTAAGGCGTTATGTCACGGCGCGCACTTCTTCATCCATACAGCCAGGCACACACACACCTTGTAGTATAGTAGCGGGCATTTTCATGAAAAGTTCCTGAAAGGCCAGCATACACGAAAGGGAAAAGAACAACAAATTGGTGTGCCTGATTATAAGGAGTCCCAGTCGCTTGCAGAATAAAGCTTATAGTTTCGAGTAACGGTAGCAAGCTCCAGTTGTCGGCGGATTGATTTGATTGTTGGATTACTGTCCCAGTACGCTGGACCCTCTAGCCGAAAATGAAGATGCTAACTAAGGTACGTATCAGCGTGTGAGCAGACCAGGAACGCTTTTCCTCTCTCTCCCGGTCTGCTTTTTTCCACTCTTTGTGGTCGCTTTTCTAGCAAACACATGAGTCTAACATTGAGCCCGTTCACTCGAACGGTATTCAGTTTGAATCGAAATCCTCGCGGGCGAAGGGCGTAGCGTTTCATCCAAAGAGACCTTGGATTCTCGTGTCGCTTCATTCTTCCACTATCCAGCTCTGGGATTACCGCATGGGTACCCTGATTGACCGCTTTGAGGATCATGATGGGCCCGTAAGAGCCGTGGATTTCCACCCGACACAGCCAATTTTCGTATCCGGTGGCGACGACTACACCATCAAGGTCTGGTCACTTCAAACACGCAAATGTCTTTTCACATTGAATGGGCACCTCGACTATGTCAGAACCGTATTCTTTCACCACGATCTGCCTTGGATTATATCCTGTTCTGATGATCAGACTATTAGAATTTGGAACTGGCAGAACCGTCAGGAGATCACCTGTCTGACTGGACACAACCACTACGTCATGTGCGCGCAGTTCCACCCATCGCAGGACCTCATAGTGTCTGCATCCCTTGATCAGACCGTCAGAGTGTGGGATATCTCAGGATTGAGAAAGAAACATTCTGCACCTCAAACTGGAAGATCAATGAGATCCTTTGATGACCAATTTAATAGGCCCCAAGTTCCTCAGCAAGACATATTCGGTAACACCGATGCCGTTGTAAAATATGTTTTGGAGGGACATGACAAAGGCGTGAACTGGGCCTCTTTCCATCCAACACTGCCTTTGATAGTATCCGGTGGTGACGATAGAGTTGTCAAAATATGGAGAATGAGTGAATCTATGGCTTGGGAGGTTGATAGTTGTAGGGGTCACACAAATAATGTTCCTTGTGTCTTGTTTCACCCTACTGAGCCCCTCATCATTTCTGTGGGCGAAGATAGAACTATAAGGACCTGGGACTTGAACAAAAGAACCCCTGTTAAGCAATTCAAGCGTGAAAATGATAGATTCTGGTTGGTCGCAGCTCACCCGGTCATCAATCTGTTTGCATGCTGCCATGATTCTGGTGTCATGGTTTTCAAGCTTGATAGAGAAAGACCAGCTAGCACGTTGTTCCAGAATTCATTGTTCTTTGTCAACAACGAAAATCAGGTTCAACAGTATCTCTTCGACAAGCAGACAACGTCTCTCCCTATGCTGTCTCTCAGTAAACTAGGCAAACCTTGGACAAAGATCAAAAGTATCTCTTATAATCCCGCTGAACATTCTCTCTTAATTCAATCGGGGGAGAATGAGAATGGCGTTTATGCTTACGTGGATGTTCCAAAGGAAATCGTGGGTGCCTTAGAACCAAGTCCAAAAGGAGAGGGTGAGGCAACTTCAGCTTGTTTTATCGCCCGTAATAGATATGTCACGTTCTCGAAAATGACACACAAATTGCAGGTAAGAGACTTGAAAGATTCCGTCACCAAGGTGATAGAGATGGATTCTTCCGTCAAAGACATCATATATGCAGGACCCGGTTCCGTTTTGTTGATGAAACCTACAGAAGTTATTCATTACGATGTTCAGCAAAAGAAAGAACTTGCCAAAATTCAGATCTCCAATGCCAAATATGCATCTTGGTCTGCTGATGGGCAGTATGTGGCTTTACTTTCCAAACACACTATTGTTATTGCAAACAAAAAACTCGAAACAGTCATGTCCATGCACGAAACTATTCGAGTTAAAAGTGCCGCCTGGGATGATACTGGTGTTTTGATCTACTCGACTTTGAACCACATTAGATATGCTTTGCTGAATGGCGATTGTGGTACGATTAGAACACTCGAAAATACTTTGTACATTACAAAAGTGTCTGGTAAGAACTGCTATTGTCTAAATCGGAAGGGAGAAGTTGAGATTGTCGAGATCCAACCTACAGAGTACAGATTCAAAAAGGCATTGGTCAATAAAAACTTCAATGAAGTATTGAGAATCATCAAAACTTCAAACCTCGTTGGTCAGAATATCATCGGCTATTTGCAGCAGAAAGGTTATCCAGAAATTGCATTGCAATTCGTTGAAGACTCGGAAACAAGATTTGAACTTGCGCTAGAGTGCAACAATTTGGACATCGCTTTATCGGAAGCTAAAAAATTAAACAAGAAAGTAATATGGGAAAAGTTAGGCAATGAGGCCCTGTTACAGGGAAATGTTCCTATTATGGAACTTGTTTATCAGCAACTGAAGCAATTTGAAAAGTTATCTTTTGCCTACCTTATTGCTGGTGACCTGGATAAATTATCCAAGATGGAGCAGATTGCTGAAAACAGAGGCGACCTGTCTTCGCTATTCCACAACTCTCTTTATTTGAACTCATTGGAAAAAAGAGTCAACATGTTCCTCGAGGCTGGTTTGGCCCCATTGGCATATGCTACTGCAAAATCTAATGGATTGGACGATATTGCTGAATCGATTCTATCCGAGGCAGGGCTCTCGGAGGCTGACATTGATTTACCAGAGCTTGGGGAGTACAGTAAAGCACCAGAAGTGATTGAAGAGAGTTCACAACCATGGCCATTATCAAAGGCAGACCTGTCCTACTTTGAACAGGCTTTGATAGGAAACCTTGAGAATATGACTATTGATGATTCCGTTGCGGCAGCTACCATGGGTGACGATCAAGGAGCTGTTTCACCTTCATTCAACGATGAGAATTTGTTTGAAGATGAGGGTCCAATTGAAGATGATGAAGGATGGGATCTTGATGATGAAGACTTAGAAGTTGAGATTGATGAAGAAGCTGGAGAGGCTTGTCAAGAAGAGGTTGGAGGATTGCCAACAGAGTTGGCCACGTGGATACGTAACTCCAAATGTGCCGCTGGATATATCGCTACAGGCTCTTTTGAACCGGCTGCCCAGATGCTCAATAAGCAACTGGGTATTGTCAATTTTGAGCCTTTGAGGGAAAGATTTATGGAGGTTTATGAGGCAAGTAAGCTGTCATTCCCGGCTGTTGATGGTCTGCCATCTCTGAAAACATATGTGAGGGCGGATCCTGAACAAGAGACCCACAGTAAGGTGTTACCTTTCATTCCGGGTTACGATACATTAGAGCCTCAGCTCCATGAGGCATTCAAGCTGTTCAAAGGAAATAAGCTTGAAGATGCAATCTCGCTTTTTAGAAAGCTTGTATACACGGTGGCTACGCTAACTGTTTACAGCAAAGATGATGAGGATAAGTGCAAGGAAATTCTTGCTGTTTGCAAAGAGTATATTCTCGGGCTTTCAATTGAACTTGCTAGAAGAGCTTTGCCAGCTGAAGATACGAAACGCAATCTTGAATTAGCAGCTTACTTCACGAAAGCTAAGCTCCAACCAGCGCACCGGGTTAATGCTCTACAGGTTGCCATGACGCAGTCTTTCAAAAATAAGAACTATGCGTTAGCGTCGTATTTTGCTGGGGAATTCCTGGGTATCATGCCATCTGGGCCAAGAGCGGACCAGGCGAAGAAGATAAAGACGAAATCAGACACTATGGCAACAGATGCTATCGAGATTGACTTCGATCCATATGCTGATTTTGAGATCTGCTGTGGAACCTTTACGCCGATTTATGAGGGAAGTGCCTCAGTATCTGAGCCTTTGACTAATGCGAAATACCATGTCAGCGAAAAGGGTAAGATTTGTTCGATCAACAAGGTTAGTCTGATAGGTGCGCCAGCTTCTGGCCTGCGGATATTGGCCTAGAAGAGTGATAAAAAGTTTAGAAAGTAGTTGCCGCCCTCCTGAAAGTTGAAATCACCTTTTGAGATGGGGTTTGACCTACTTTTCAGTGCAGTTTTATATCATTTTCATCCCAATTTTACATAAAAGTACATTACTGATTGCTGTTTTATAGCAGCTATGTAGTGGGGACTGGTTCCGCTTTCTGTGCAATTATCCTTTGCTTCTTTGGAGTGGGCATGTCTTGGTTGTGTGTTTCATACTTGAGCGTGATTTCATTCAAGGGCTGTCCTTCCTTATACCACTGTTCAAACTCGTGTACAAATCGCTGTGGTTTTCCAATAATTGATGTTGGCAAAGAGCCCCTTACACTTGCTTTCAGGCCGCGTGAGAGCTTGCACGAGCCGCTTCCGTCTTTGAGCTGTTCCAGCTGGCTCTTATAAAACGGCAGCAAGCTTTGGATACAGTCAATCTCAAGCGGTGTCAAAAATCTACTGTCAGCTTTGGATTGCATCAAGCTCCAGCCAATGAGCCAAATGATTTTATTGAAGTTGGGGAACTTGAATCTTTCGGGCACTTTGGTTTTAATTTCTATGTCATACACCTTGAGGTGGTTTTCGAGGCTGAGCAAATTCAAGTAGTTCCCTCCTATTATCACAGAGTCGCATGGGGTGTATACGGCATGAATCCACCCAGAGGGTAGGAGAAGCACATCACCTTCGTTGATGTCAACCTTTAAGCCGTTGTTGAAGTATGATGGGTCGATTGAGTCGCTAGCATCGGACGAAAGGCTCCTTTTCGAAAGTTTTGGCACGAGGTCACCGAACCAGGTAGAGTTCTGTGAATCCGAAAGACACCAGCTTTCGTAGATAGCAAGGTTCTTCTCCGTTGGTGGAAACATCAAAAACTGCTTGTGTCCCCATAGCAATGCGTAATACACAGACGTTCCCCCGAAATCAACATGAAAGTCTGTGTATGAGTCTTTCACAGACATCAAAATGTATTTATTCACTTTAGGTCTTTGGATCCCGGTCCCGTCTAGTTTCGAGGCCTGCTCTGGTTTGAACACTTTGCGGACAACGTCAATGTCTGTGACGCTCTTGGGAAGTTGGATCATGTCGCCTAGTTTCGTCTCGGATACCTCGAGGCTGATGACATTCCGGATTCGGTCTCTGTCTTCAGGAGCGGAGTTGAAGTAGTCTCTCCACTTGCCTATTGTCCAGTTCGGGGCGTTGTTTTGGGTGAGCACATCCATGACGGGTATCGCGTTATCGGGGCCCACGTATGAGGAGACTTGGTCCACGGTGAGTCTCGGGAATTTGAATTGGAGGTTGTAGTAAGGTTTGGCTCCGGGAACAGCCGGGTTGCACGAGGGTATCAAGATGGGGCGCTTCATTTTGGTGGCCGATATCACTCTGGTGAGGCAGTCGTCATCGACGATACCTGCTCCGTTGTGGTCCATCGCTGGGTCTATCACGTAGATCAGCTCCGTGACGGGTCTGTCGTTCTCGAACTCTTTGAAGCGGGCTATGTGTGGGTGCTTGTCGATCTCTCGCAGCTCTTCTCCTTCGTTGAGCGCGATGTAGTCGATCTTCTTGGTTCGTCTGCTGGACTTCCGCTTCATGAGAGAGGGCCCGTGCGTCGGCACGCACGCGGGGCAGTGGAACTGGCTGATGGCGCTCACGTCGGAGCGCGTCAGCTTCAGGCACTTCGTGTGGTACCACCGCGTGCAGATCTCGCACGCGATCCAGTCCACGTCGAGGTTCCCGGTGGCGTCCTGCTTCCCATTGCAGAGGGGACACACGTCCGCGGCCGCGCTGGGGCTGGCAGCCTGTCGGGCCATTGTGGCTGCGCCAGCAGGTGAGTCCAGAGCGCCTGCACTGCGCGCTACTACTTCACTGTGTGGCACGGTACGGTGCGGTCCCGGTGCAGTACAGGTGCGGTCCGGGCACGAGTACGGATAGGGAGGGATACCGGTACACTGCAACTGACATTATATCTCCCGCGCTCCGCCTGTGCAAATCACTAAGGCCGGGTAACACCTTCTCCCGCTGGAGGGAGGGGCAAGGGAAGAGGAAGAAAAAAAAAGTTGCATAGTGTGAGTGGGTGCTAATCTATGTCTTGCTCACCTGGCCTCGCTTCACCAACGGGAGATTCCGGCAGCACTGCAGAGCGGACAGCCACGCGGACAGCCACGCCACGCGGACAGCCACGCCACGCGGACAGCCACGCGGACACGACAGCACAGGCAGAACCCGGAAAATGCTAGCGGCGCGCACTTTGACAGCGGCGAGGGGCCCGGCGCGCCTGTTCTCGGGCAGCGCGAGCAGGGCCAGCAGCAACGACTCGTCGCTCAAGTCGGCGTTCGCCAAGCTCAAAGACCAGCAGGCGGAGCAGAAGGCGATGCAGCAGTCGGCCGTCGACCGCAGGTTCGTCGGCCAGTTTGACGCACAGAAAACATACGACCCGTTCGACTTCTCGATCGCGAAGCTGAGATACAACAGAAAGGTGATTGAGGAGAATAAGGCGAAGCTCATGAAAAAGTCGTCGTTCAACGCGCCAGACATCAACCCGCTCGACTTCTACTGCATGCCCCACCTCCTGTCCAAGTACCTCTCCGCGTCGGGCAAAATCCTCCACTCCTCGGTCAGCGGCCTGAAGAGAGACAAACAGAAACAGATGGCAAAGGCCATCAAGCGCGCAAGAGCGGCCGGCCTCTTGAGCCCAACATCCCAGGATCTCTCCTTCACTGCGAGAAGAGGCCCCACGTTATAGAAAAAGAGAGTCCCGCCTCTTACCCTTCCCATTCCCCGCCGTGTCCACAAAAAAACCCCTTGTTTACTTGTATATAAAGTGAATGCACACATATGTATCATAAGCTCAGTTCAGTAACTTCTTAGCATCTATCCCATGCCACTTCAAATACGCACTCGTGCCGTACCCGTATATGGACTTGAGGTGGATCTCGCCGTGGAAAAGACGGTTGTACGTCAAACTGAGTGGAAGACCGTACCCCATGCCTGCGATTATGTTGGCCTGGTTCGCTCCTGTGTTGTTGAGAGTCTTGTAAGAGTCCTCCTCGACGGCGCCAGAGTCAAACGTGGTGAAAGAATAGTCAAAAAGTTTGTCCAGAATCTCAGGCTTGATGCCTTTTCCCCTGTCCGTGACCCTCACCTCCAGCTTGAAAAACTGTGGGCCCGGCTTCTCAATGTTGGGCTTGTTCACCAAAATCAAAACCTCCACAGGCTCCTTCACCCCGTTTTCAATGTGGGCCCGTGTGGAATTCTTCAGAATCTCATTGAAGACATACTCTAGATGGGCAGAGATATAAGGAAAAATAAGAGGCTCGTGGTCCTCCATCTTTTCCAAGTCGTCAATTAGGGTCATGCTGGTGGTGTCATCTCCGTTCACCACAACAGCCTCCACCGCCAGGCGGATCTTCTCGTCGTACTTGAGAGACGCCATGTCATTGACAAAATTGAAAGAGCGCTGCATGACGTCCAGCACGTCCACATTCTTGTCAATAATCCCTATGCTGTTCAGCTTGTTGAAGTCGCCGCCCTCGTGCACGAGCTGCGAACTCAGCTGTATGTGGTGGTTTGCGAGCACGCGCATCAAAATTCTCTCCTTCAGATGATCATTCAAAAACTCCTTTTCATCCACAAGGCCAAAGCCAGAGATCTCCTCAAACCCGTCGCTCAGTATCGTGAGATTGTCTGTGTGGAGATCAATTGTCCTCGTCAGCACGTTGATGAACTCGTGGTTCTCCTCCAGCGACTTGATTTTGAAGTTCGTGAGGAAATCGGCCTCGCTGTAGGACTTGAACTCGTACGTGGGGTCGCACCGGTTGACAAACTCGAGCAGCACCTTCAGCGTCTCCAGGTATGCATTGTATATCTCGCCAATCTTGGGATTCAGCACCACGATGTACGGCAGCTGCATGAAGCGTTCGAGCCGCCTGGCTACCAGAACGAGCATGTCGTCCATCGTTTCGTTCGCGTTCTCGATCAGCATCCGCGACTTGCTGTGCTGCGAGGACGCAGAGTTGAACTTGAGCAGGTCGTTCAGCGACACCGTTGGCAGCGGCCGCAGAGCCACGCGCTGGACCAGGTTCCCGAGCGACGACCGAATCTGGTGCTCCAGACGCAGCTGCTCGTTAGGCGACTGCCTGGGACCTGGGTAGGCCGAGAGCGCACCGCTTGCCGAGCTGAACACCCGTACACAGCCGCGACGGCCTAGTGCCAGAGGCCTTATCATCGTTGCCGTCGTCGTCGTCTTCCGCGTTCTCAGTATTGGCGCGCGGTGATTGGCTGGAAGAACCACTTTTGCCTCTTCACCGTGGTCCTTCCTTATACATGTACAAGGAGAGTGCTCAGGCTATGTATACATGCATACATATATTATATTTTTATTCATCCTCCCTTGAGTAAGGCGGGGGGGAGAAAGTGAGGTGTGAGGGGGTGAGTAAATTACATACTGCCCACATACATACTGCACGGGCCTGTCTGTCATAAAAAAGTGTGTGCACAGGCCCCCCCCCTTCCAGAACACCCGTACACAGAATGCCCCGCAGGTCAATGAACATAGTGCAGGTGGAAACCTGTGTAAAAGAACAGCTCCGCCAGTCAGCTTGGCTACCTCACAGCATATAGCGCTGACCGGGGGCGTCTGTCAGTGCAGTATAGAGGATGATGAGCTGTGGTCCTGCCCTGAGGCTGCTGCTGCTGCTGTTGCTGTCAATGGCCAGCCTGTGCCGGCCGGCGCAGGCCGCCAAAATTAACGCTTACCCCGAGACTGACATGTCGCTTGCAAACTTCAAGGCCTACGCAAAACAGGAACCAGTGCAGCTCCAGTGCATATCGAGACACATAGACAACGGCGAGCATATTTTCGATGACAAGGGAAACATCGTCTACACGCAGTTCCCCAAGTGCAGGGAGACAAATAAGCCCCTGTCCTTCCGCTACGGCCAGGACGAACAGCTGAAGTGCACAGTGACGTTCGTGGACGAGCTCTACCACCTTTTCCAGCTCTACGTCCATGAGGACGTCCCTCTCTCGTGCAAGCTCGAGATGCGACCGGGCTCGGGGGTCGAAGTGCCCCTCAACTTCCACGTGCGTGGCGTTGTTGAAGAGTCGCACTTCGACCTTGACCACAACCTCAACGTCTTCTTCGTCTCCAACTCCCAGGATGAAATTGTCTCCGGAGCGGCTTGGTCCAGCTCACTCAACACCACTAGAGTCATCATCGGAGACGCCGTAGAGTTTGTTTTCAACGTGAGATGGGCCCTCGGCACAAACTCAGAGGCGTTGGGAGATGGTAACCTCGTATTCTACCCTGTTCCAAAGCTGCATCACAAGTTTATTATCGCACTGTACTGTTTCTCTTTTATGGTGTTTGGCTTTGTTGCTGCGCTGGCGATCAGCTATAACAGATTGTCGAAAAGAATCCAGCTCACAGAGCTGAGTAAGGTCGATTAGTATTACTTCCGGAAAACTTTCTATTTAATCTTCTTCACAAGCATATCAAGCAACTCCCGTCTCTCATTATCAGATTTCTCCACATAGTTCTCCATCAAGTAGCTGACATACATGCCACGCACTCTATCCTTGAGCTTCACGTCACCTCCAAATTTAGCTGCCCACGATTGGTACATCTTGATCGACTGTTGCAGACCTGGCAGAAACGCGACATCAGTCACATCCACATAGCGCAGAGGTGCCGTCAATTGTAGAGTGCAGACTTTATCATTGTCTGCATAGTCATGTGCCAACCAATTTACGACGTGATTGCACAAATAAGCCCTATCAAGGTCGGGGAACTTGGCAAAGAGAGAAATAACACTCATGCAAAAGTCCCAGGCCACGGAAAAGCGCTTCTGGCTATCGTCCTCATATTTCAAGATTCTGGCAGCACCTGCATCAAACACAGTAAGGGCGATATCACCCCTGAGTGCCGGGTTTGACTCGGCCGTTCCCAGCGTGCTGAGATCGAGGTCTGGCAGCTGGTTCAGCTCATCATTCACTTCGTTGTCTGGCACAAGGCTGATCAAGTCAGAGCCTTCGAAGTCCTTTCCCTCGTTTTCCTTCAAATCATTCAGTTGTTGCTTCTCTGTGATGAGATGCAACAGTTTCCGTCTGGCCAGCAATTGGGAGACGTATGAAAGTTCGAGCTTGATAAACTCGAGCCACACTGGGGCGCTCTCCCCATTAAATCGCACGCACCGCTTGAAGATGTTGCGGGCACCTTTGATATTCTTGTTGCGTTCGAACTCGTACTTAGCCGCGGAAAGCCAAACGTGGTAGTTTCCCGGTTGCAATTTCATGAGTTTTGAGTAGACGTCATATGCGACTTTGACAGACCCGTGCTTTTTCACGTACTGCAAGTAGGAGGCCCAGAGATCCATATCCCTAGGGAACTTCCTCGTTGCCCTGTCGAAAATGAAGAATATGCGTCGCTGAGCGGCCCAGTCCGACACCGATGGCTTCGTGTCGATGACCGCTTTCAGTCTGGTGTATCTTTTCCTTCTGAGTCTCTCGAGGTTCTTTTCAAACCTCACGTAACGCATGAAGTCGGACAGCTGCGAGCCGCGTCCGGCGATGCGCTGCTCAAAATCTGTGCGCCGTCTCATTATCATGGTTATCTCCTTCTTGGTGAAGAGGCCCTTGCGCTCGAGATCCTGGAGCTCGGGGATCGATCGCTCGAGGAAGTATCTTGCTTTCTCGGCCATTTTTCGCTCGTTTTAAGCGCGTTTTTTTTTGTTCTTTCGGCAAACACACACCCAGTGACTGTGTAAGCGGTCCAAGTGCCAATACCTTTGCAAAAGTCTGTGCTGCGGCTGGAATGCAGGAGCAGACACTTCAGTGCTTCTCCTCCCTCTCTTTCACATTTAAACTAAACGGTGCCTGTTTTTTTGAAAAAGAAAAAAAAGATTTTCTTCACTGCTCTTTCTCCCTCCCTCTCTCTCTCTCTACTTTGAATCTGAAAAAAACCGTTTTCTGACCCTGGCACCGTCATCTATGAATTAGATGCCATTGAGTCACAAATCGCGGGTTATATAGTACAAAATGTCAGATCCGAGCCGGACTCTTGCCAGTTCAGCTCGCGTTGCACCACTTCTGCTGAACAAAGAAGTCATAGATACGCGCGGTCTTGCTTGTGTCGATTTTGAGCAGCTCGTTCGCCATCTTCCGCTTCAAAACACCCCCGGTCCTCAAGAGCTCCCTGAATAAAGTCTCCTTGATCGCCAGGTACGGCTTCGGCATGATCCGCAGGCCCGAGCACAGCTGCTGCTCGTCCGCCGACAGCAGCTCGTAGTCCGGCGCCTGCGTTATGTCCAGCGGCTGGTTCTTTTTCTTGGCATCGTATGACGGCGTCTGGTGTCTCGAGTTGGAGCGCACAGAATTGAAAGTGTGCCGCTCTCTCGCGTTCGTAGACGATACGGCAGGCATGGACAGGGACGCCCTCGTGAGCCGGTTGATTTTCTCCTTGTCGTACCTGTTTCCCTGCTCGAAGCTCGTGATCCCGTTGCTTCTCCACTCCTGCAGCTGCTGGATTCTGTTTCGGATCCGGAGCTCCGAGACGGCATCCTGCGAAAACTCCTTGAAGTCCTCCGCGGTCATGATGCGCGCGTACGCCTTCAGCTTGTTGTACAGGTCCCTCTCCTCTTTGGACCGTTTCTTATCAATCGCTATGTTATTTCTGTAGTCAAGAAGGTTGTTCTTCAGAATGAGCCGCTTGCGCTCGGCCCTCATGGTGAGCTTGGAGTTGTATATCTCGAGGATCGTGAGCTTGAGCTCAATGTCCTGCTCCGAGTCGTCTGGCTCAAACACCATGTCTTGGACCACCTTCTCGGCCTCATCGTCGGCCTCCTCCTCGAACTCGAGTCTGCCGGGCATGTACTTCTGTATGTCCGAGCAGAGCGGCTTCGAGGTGAGCGCGATTTTGGGCGGCGGCAGCGGGAGGTTCTTGCGCGAGTCGAGCCGGAGCTTTCGCTTCTTGAGGAATGTGGAGGTGGGGACGTCCTCGAACGTCTTGTTGAGGTCCGGGAGGGGGTAGTAGGGGGAGTTGAGGTAGCAGCGCTCGTAGTGCTGGGCCACCTCCTCCTTGGAGCGGCCGCCGATGAAGTCGCTGATGTCCTGCCAGTTGCCGAGGCCGAGGGTCTGGCAGGCCTCGATGAGGAGGAGCTCCTCGTCGGCGCCCCAGTCCTCGTCGAAGACGGGGTACTGGTGCTGCTCGATGACCCTGTAGTCATGGTAGGGCCGGTGCTTGCCGTTGAAGCCGCCCTTGGAGAAGCAGGGCACGCAGATGTCGTAGTCCGGGCACACGGCGCACTTGATGCGGATGCGCCGCGTGATGTCCGCGGAGCACACGTCGCAGTGGAACTTGGTCATGCTGGGCGGGGTGCGGCTGCCTGCCGTTGCTGGGCTGGGCTTACTTTGCTCGGCCGGGCTTTACCCCACACTCACACACTCACTCACTCGCACGCACGCACGCACACACGCACACACAATGAATAAATGCACCGGAAATAAAATAAAACAAAACAAAACCAGAAGAATCCCAGGCACGGCCCCCTTTTGTTCCGTCGCGGGCCTCCCCTAGCAAGAGGCCGCGAGAGCGAAAACGCCAAAGGAAACGAAACGCCCCCGCGAAAAAGGCCAAGGGGAAAAAAAAGCGCACAGAAAATGCGCCCCCCCCTCAAAAAAAAAAGGGCCCCGGCTGAGTCAGCAGCAGCAGCAGAGTTCACACACACACACACAGAGACACCGCCAGCGGCCGAGAACGCTGCGCGTGTCCGTCTCCGTCTCCGTCTCCGTCTCCGCGTCCGCGTCCGCCTGCTTGTGGCCTGTGCCGTCTGTGCCGCCGCTGCGAGTACGTGCGCCCAGAACCGGCTCTGTGCTTCTTCCCTGCCCGCTCGCTCACACACTGACCCGGCTTTGTCTGTGTGTGTTGTGGCCGCCTCCTGTTTTGTTTCGCCTTCGCCTTTTCCTCTCTCCCTCCCGCCCCCAGCCCGGCCGCCCCCGTCTTTTAATTCTCGTTTTTTTGGAACAGCTTTCCGCCCCCCCCCCCCCCTCCCCCCCGCGCAGGCCGGGTAACCACATTGTACAAGACCGCAGAAGCAGGCCCGTCCACACTCGGCTACGCTTTTTTTCGTCCCTCACGTGACAGCGTCGAGGGCTTGCACCTGGGCGCTCCTCCCTCCTGACGCAGCATGGCCTTGGCTCCGCTCCCCTGACACGCTCCCCTGACCCGCTCTCCCTTTGCTCTCCTTTTGCTCTCCTTTTGCTCTCACCCTGCTCTCACCCTGCTCTCACCTTGCTCTGCTACACAGCACTCAGCCTCCTATTGAGCCCGCCCATTCACCGCCTCCGCATCCCCTCATGAGGCTAACCCACCAGCTCCCGCTAACCCTCCCAGCCCAAACCTTTTTGTAGACGCACGACCGCTCGTGAAGCCCTCCCCAACTGAAAAATTTATCCAGACAAAATTGTATGCTCAAGACACTGACAAGAAACTCAACCGTCTCTACAGCCAGCTAGCACCTGTTGAACCTTTGTCTGTAACCGCAACACACATTAGTACAAAATGGTATGTATACAGCACAGCTATGCTCCTCCGGAAGCAGCGAGGCCCAAGAGCAAGGTCCAAGAGAAACGCCCAAGATAAAGGAGCGCGCACGTCTCCCCCGCTCCCGCCCCACCTCTCTGCAAACACATGGCACCCCTCTGCCCCACACACACACTCCCCAGCAGCAAGCTACTAACACATAGCGGCTACTCGCTTATCATCTAGGGTAGAGTTAGAACCAAGACTGTCAAGAGAGCCTCTAAGGTTCTCATTGAGAAATACTACCCAAAGCTCACTTTGGACTTTGAGGTCAACAAGAGACTCACCTCCGAGATCGCTGAGATCCAGTCCAAGAGACTGAGAAACAAGATCGCTGGCTACACCACCCACCTCATGAAGAGAATTCAGAAAGGACCAGTCAGAGGTATCTCCTTCAAGCTCCAGGAAGAGGAGAGAGAAAGAAAAGATCAGTACGTCCCAGAGGTATCTGCTCTTGACCTCAAGAAGAACAAGGGACAGCTCCACGTCGATGCTGACACTGATGACATGATCAAGTCCCTTGGCTTCAAGCTCCCAACCAGCGTTATTTCCGTCTCCTCCAACAGAGGCCCAAGAAGATACAGAAAGTAAGAGGATTGTTTGCATCACATCATGTGCACGTTATTCTCCTGATGCTTCTGCAATAATCCCACCTTTGGCCGACCTACATCCTGAATGTTTGAGTTTTCTTATATTTAGTATTGTATAATTGAAAATCAAGCAAAGAAATCAGTACACTATCGATGTGTTTTCTTCTCCCTCCCCCGCTCGTACGGTAGTCCCTCCACTCACGTTAGTTTATCTGCAATCTTGCCGCAATACTCCTTCAGCACGGCCGAGCTGTCATCCAAATCGGAGCCGTACTTTTCGAGGCTCGTTGCAAAGTCATCGGCAGCTCCAATTAGGGCGAGGAACTTTTTATTGAAGCTCAGTCTAGCGGCGATCAACCTCCTCGAAAGCTCCTCGTGCTTGTGTGCAATACTAGTCGACTCCATCACCCACTCAGCGAAACTTTGGTCAAAGTGCGGTAGCAAGGGTTGCTCGTTCAGCGGCCTCTGGAAGTGTGCGGAGCCGACCAGCTTGAGGTAGTCTTCGGGGCTCTCCGTTGGTAGTTTCGTAAAGAGGGGCGAGCAGTTGGGAACAAATTTTGGCGGCATGGCATGTACTGGCTCCTCTCCCACTTGACGGTTGCACTGAGAGCCGCCCTCTGCAATACAATTACTGTAGCCTTGTGTTACACTCTCTTTGCTGCTGCTGCTGCTGCTGCTGCTGCTGCTGATGCTGCCGCCGCCGCCGCTGCCGCCTTGAAATAATAGAGTTTCCAAGGGTTCATGCAGCCCGTCAATCTTTCGCTTCTTGGGATTGCATGGGGTCGAGGCAGACGAGTTCGTCAGGCAAGAGACAGAGTCGGACACGTCCAGGTCCGTGGAGTTGAGCTTGCTGCCGAGTGAGGGTGCGGTGGTGGCGGTGCCGGCGGTCGTTGTGAACGGGCCGTTCTTCTCGTCTGGCGTCGATGCCCCGTCGGGCCTATATCCGAAAAAGTTGTTGAGCCTGGGCCCGCCGATCTCAGAAGATCTCTTGGCAACAACCTTGACCGCCTTCGGCGTGATGATGTGGCTTTGCGAGCCTGTCTGCTTCTTGAAAGCAGGCGTCTTGAGCGGCAGAGCAACGCGGCCGGCAAGGGCCGGCTCCGTGTCGCCCTGCGCGGCACCGCCTTCCCGCGAAGAAGCCCCTTTTTCTCCCTCTTTCTTCTCCCTCTTTTCCGACTGCACCGCCGGCACCGGCACCGGCTCCGGCTCCGGAGCCGGCCCGGCCTCCTCGTCAAGCCGCTCTGCCACGGTGGATCTGCCGTCTGTCCTCATCTCGGTCAACAGGGCCGGCGTCGTCGCACCCGCCTTTACCAACCACAAGAGAGCTATGTCGTGAAAGAAAGAACAAGAGCAAAAACTACAAACCCCCCCCCCCCCCCTGCTCCCTTTTTTATATTCACTAGGTTTTATTAAAATTTCAGGGAGAAGGGTGGCCTTAAACAAAATGTCTTCTAGGCTTTTGACAACCAATCACCTATATATATGTATATACACACACGTACATATATCACGTACATATATGTCCAACATCAATCATCAGCTCGCCACTTGGAAGCCACCTAAAATCCGTTCTCAACCAGCCACTGGTGCACATCGGCAGAGTCCCGCTTGACCCAGTTGGCCTTGCTTTTGATCGTCTCCAGAGACTGCGCAAGAATTTGGTTGAAACCCTTGGTGTCTTTGCTCTTGAAGAAAGACTCAACCTCCTCGTACTTCTCCATAGACGTAAAACCAGACGTAGATATCTTCACAACAGAACCAAGCATGCCCAGCCCCGGAGGAAGCAGCTTCTGCAACGCATCCCAGTTCTCAGTCATCCACGTGTAAAGAGTCTGCACGCCAAGAGGATGCGCAACCATGCCTTGCATAGGGATGTATATGTCCTGCTGACGCACAGTTCCATCAAGCAAAAGACTGAAGACCTTGTGCAATATCTCAGCATCCTCAAATCTGCCCATGGCCCTGAGAGTCATAAGCTTCTCATCGATAGACACGGGATTCTTGTAGATACTGAGCAAGGCTTCAAACTCGGCCATGCCACCTTTGGTTGCAACAGCATTGAAAACAGATGCCTTGATGTTAGGATGGATCGCATCCTTTTCACCCGACATATACTTGCCAAACATTTCAGAGACAGCTGCCAAAACTATTGGATCACTGGAAACAGCAGTCGCACCAAATAGCAACGCTTTGAGCCGCTGTTCCAAGAAGGACTCCTCAGCAAGGAATACCCAGCCAGTAGCATGGCATTTCTTGGATACAATATCAGCGATGAAAGCCTTCAAAGCACTTCTTTGTGACTCATCTTCAAACATCCAAGCAGACCGCAGCGCAGAGACTCGCGTAATAATTTCATCCCATACAAAGAAAGAGGTTTCGCTCTTTCTCAGGGACGACACCAATGAAAGCAGGTTGGTGGTCTTTGAAAACCCAGAGACTGACAGTGCTCCTGCATCTGCAACTAGACCAACTCTGTCCTCCACTGAGAGCTTGTCGCTCGCATTACCCAATTTTTCCCATCTCTCGGGTTCATAGCAAACACGATAAACCCCTGTGGAGTTACCATTAATCTTAAAAAATTCAGATGGTTTAACATCAAGTGCCACCTCTCTTGTTTGGAACATCACCTCTTCATCAAGTCCTGCATCAGTTTTTAAACCCAGGAAAATAGGATAAATTGTTTGGTCATCCTCAGGTTGAACATCCCCAGTAGTGAGATATCTATGTTGAACAACTTTGACAGAACTCTCATCCTCAATGACCTTAACAAGAGGAAATCCGACCTCCGTAGTCCAAATCTTCATTGTACTCTGGACATCTTTGCCAGAAACGGCTGTGAGAGAAGACCACAGATCTTCTGTGGTGGCATTTGAAAAAGAATGTTCCTTCAAGTAGTTAGAAACACCTTTGATGAACACATCCTCACCAAGCCAGTTAGCCAACATTCTCAATACAGCGGAGCCCTTTTCATAAGAAATGGCATCAAAAATTTGGTTAATCTCGTCAGCCCTTTTAATTGGAACCTCAATTGGATGAGATGATCTCAAACTGTCCAGAGACAAAGCAGACTGCAAAGAATCGCCAACGAAGTTTTCCCAAATCTTCCAGTCAGGCTCAAAGTGGTTGCAGCATTTCCATGACATGTAAGTAGCAAAACTTTCATTAAGCCATAAAGAATCCCAAAAGTCCATGGTGCAGATGTTTCCAAACCACTGGTGAGCAAGCTCGTGAACCACGACCTCAGAAATTCTCAGCTTGGTAGCCAAGTTAGACTTCTTCTCATCATACAGCAGCTCCACCATACGATAGGTGATTAAACCCCAGTTCTCCATAGCACCTGCGGAAAAATCGTGTATTCCAACCATATCCATTTTAGGTAAAGGATAAGGAATATCAAACACCTTCTCGTAGTACTCGAGAGCTTTTGCAGCCAACTCCACAGAATATCTTCCATCGGCTTCGTAACCTGGTGTCGTGTAAACTCTGACAGGCACGTCTCTAAATTTGTAGTCAGATTCTATGTAGTTAAGCTCTCCCACAACGAAGGCCACCAAGTATGTGGACATCAATGGGGTTGTATTGAAAACAACTTTCTTGGTGGTGCTGTCAACTTCAATTTCCTCCTTAACGTCCATGTTGGATAGGCAAGTGAATTTTTTGTCTGCGATAATTGAAATGGCAAAGCTGGCCTTCAAGTTTGGCTCGTCAAAGGAAGGGAACGCTCTTCTGCAGTCGGTGGCCTCCATTTGAGTGGTGGCAAGGTACTTTGTTTCCCCATCCTGCTCGTAAGTGGAGCGGTAGAATCCCGCCATCTTGTCATTGAGCTCGCCAACAAATTTGAAGTAGAGCTGGACGGTTTCTCCGGCAAGCAGGACATCATCCGCGAACTGCAAGGTTGACGCCTGATCGTCCTCGCTGTACGTGACAGCGGTAGGCACGTACCGCTGGCCCGAGGCGACCGTCAGCTTGCATTCCTTGAGATCAAGCTCTAGCGTGTGCAAGGTGACAAATCTGCTCGTCTTCTGCACAGTGAGATGAATTGTTGCTTCTCCGTTGAACTTGAAAGTGGAAAAGATAGGCTCGAGGGTCAAGTCATAGTGGGAGGGCTTCACGTTGGTAGGCAGCACCTGTCTGTCTGGCACCGTCTCCGCTGTCATGGTGTTGCCTGCTATTCGGTGCGCTATCGCTCGGCAGATGTGCTGTAAGTGCACGCCTCTTCTCTGTCGAGTGCAGTGGCGTGACAGAAATTCTGTAGTAGTCGAGGGCGAACTCTGTATGTCCCCAAAACCGCTCCTGCTCGCTTTTTTGAACCGCGACGAAAAGGGCCGAAATCTTAAACTGATGCCGTGCAGCGAGCCTCTCGCCGCCTGCAGGGGGCTCGGGTGGAGCACGCACGACCTGAAAAGACCTGCTGAGCTCTTCAACATGCGTCAGAGTGTCTCGGGAGCAATGAAGGCGGCTCTCTGTTTCCCGGCACACCAGGGTAAAGCACGAGACAAGTTGTAAGCGACAGCGCTGTCACATAAATGCAGAAGCCATGTTTTTTTTTTCTTTCCTAGCGCAGCTGGGAGAAGCTTAAGATCTGCCCCACACTCGCGCACTGACGAACGAGCGAGCGAGCAGAAGTCTCCGCCCACTCCGGAGCGTCAAGGACACACCCTTAAGACCGCTACATACACGCCGCCGCCACAAGGCAGACTTACACAGTCTCTAGGACGAAGCCTGCGCAGCGGCGCTCAACCAATTCTCTCAATCAAGTGGATGCCGCTGTCGGTCTCTACAATGTCACTAAGCTCGCCAACCTGGAGCTCCATGCTCGCCTTCTCAAAGCTCGGCTGCATCTGCCCGGGCCCGAAGAATCCCAAATCCCCGCCCTTGGCGTGCGAGCTGCAGTCACTGTGCTCGGATGCAAGCTCTTCCAATGTGGCCTCGCCGCTCTTAATCTGATCCCTGTAGCCCTTGATGATGTCGATCGCCTCTTCTTTCGTCCTAGTTATGTTCGCCTCCTTCCACGAGGCCGGTCTCCGAGAGTCGCGATGCTTCACAAGTAGATGGCGCACGCGGACACTCTTGGGCTTGTGCAGCTTCTTGGCAATGTACTTGCCGAGCGCCTCCTTGTCGGTTCCCTCTGGAGGCGTCCACACAGACTCCTTAGTCTCCGGGTTGTAGAAATATTCCTGTCCGTGCGTTCTGGACTCCTTGATCTTCCACCCTGGCGGTAGCCCTGTAGCAGACATTGCTGGTTCTTGTTAAGTAGCGCTGGTTGAAGCAAGTTGAAGCAAACAGATGGCGTTGGGATTGCTGGCCGCGCGCTGACTCGACTTCAAAGGACAAAGCTGAGCAGTTTGCCCTGACCTAAAATTCTATTTTCCTACACACAAACTTTTTTTGGTTTCTTATGCTTTATAAAACGCGCCCCGCATGGCCGCACTGCCTAGCAGTCCTCCCCTGATGAGAGACGCGTCTGTGCAATGAAGTTGAAGCTGCTCTGTAACACGTCTAATAAAGCGGCCCCTCTTGAGTACACCTAAAAGCAGAGAGTCACCGAGCCATTCACATTCACACTCACACTCACACTCACACTCACACATCTTTGTCGCAAAGAGCATGAATGTTCAATGCCGATACAGCTACCAAGGGATGTTTTTCTACCAAGATTTGGTCGCGTGGTCTAGTTGGTTATGGCATCTGCTTAACACGCAGAACGTCCCCAGTTCGATCCTGGGCGTGATCACTCTTACTTTTTTGGATTTTTTTGTACGTTGATTTTCTTGTTTTAGCTGCTACTGATATCCATGGTTGCAACATATAAATCCAGTCTAGATGTACCAATGAATACGCTGCCAGTATCAGGCCCACTCTCACTCACACCCAGTTAGAGCTCAAATACTGTGGAGAGCTTCCACTTCAACGGCTCGTCAGCAACATGGGCACGGCTCGAAACCTTTTTGTGCTTGCTCTCGTAGTTTCTTCGGGCAATGATGTTTTTGAATCTGAACGTTCTCGTGATCACTTCTCCGTCCTCATTGAACTTTGAAAAGAACGTTCGGTTGTAATTTTCAATGTCTAGCACAGTGTCATCGTCATCATTGTTATTGTCATCATTGCCATCATCATCATGAGATTTATTAAATAGCTCTTGCTCTCCTTCTTTCAGCGCCGAGAGTGCACTTATGCCTTCAATAGCGTCAAACGGTACGCTGCCTTCATTATGTAGTACTGCTGTCTCCATTTCGGTTCCTGCGCCCTGTCCCTTGAGTCCCACCAAAGATGACCGTCGGCTAGTAATCTCTGCAAAGCTTCCGATCCGCTGATAAGGCGAAGGGAGTGGTGCCAGCCACATTGACTCATTTATGGATCGGTAGAGACGCTTCAGCAGCTTGTTGACCACAGTATCAGGTGTGGGGGGCTGGTTATCAACAGACCACGCAATCCATTCGTTTTCGAACTTGGGCTTTGGTTTGTTAGTCACGTGGTCAATGATCTGCGCCTCTTTCGGATATGCGTTCAAATCGATGTAGCAAATAATGAAACCGGATTTCAGAAACAGACCTGTCTCTTCCATTATTATGTCAACGTCGATGAGGTTGTCGCTGCCCTTCAGAGCACTGTTTTCAGTGTCTCCCTGTGGCGCTCCATCTGGCTCGATATGGAAATATCCCAAGTCCAAAAGAACAAACGTCCCATGAGGAACCAGATCGTTTATGTTCGTGGGAGGGAAAAAACTCAACAGTTCTTCCTTTGTGTCTGATTTTAAAACTTTAAAGTTCATGCTTCCAAGGCCCAGCGCGTTTTTAACAACTATCCCGCATGACAGATTGTACAGGTCACTAGACAGCCGTATCTTCTTCTTGTACTTCACCAGATAAGTTTTGTTGACATGTAGAATGCTACCGGAGAGATGGGACTGGGGCTCGTCCACCTGGTAGTCCTGATACTCGACAAAGAGCCGTCTGTTCTTGAAGATCCCGTAGACCAGCTTCCAAGAGTCCCTCACATACTTGCAGTTCACTACCTCCTTGGGGCTCATGCCCCTGCGAATCTCCAGCTCTGGCTCGTAGTCCCCCAGATTATAGTGTTTAGCGATGATTTCGCGGACTTCAAATCGCCAATAATCAAATGATCTTATATAATCAACAAGATACGGCAAGTTGTGCATCGCGATGTTATAGATGATATCCTCCCCTAGTTCTAGGACCAGCCTCTCACAGTAGTACTCGTTGTGCATAAGAAAGCACGCTTTGCATGTCGACTTGAGCTCGTTGGGGACGAATTTGAATATTTTGTACACAATTTCCGGTGGTAGATCCAGGAGCGATTCAACCTTGTTCGCACACGGAAAGGAGAGCTGCCGATCGAATCGGGGCTTCACAAAGACCTCCATGACCAAAAGCTTTGCAACAAACGGCCCCCGTTCCTGTTCAGCAGAATGGCAACTGTTCAAGAGAACCTCTCCCTGTCATTCGGAACGAGATGCAAGTAGACAGAAATAAGCGTTGGTTGGGTCCATCTGTTTTGACACTGTCGGCAAAACACCTCTGGTGCCATGGGCCGCAACAATAGAAATTTAGTCGGGCCTCACTAATTACGTCATAAAAAAATAACAGTACAGTACGCAGTACAGCATAAAATCGCATCCGTACACCAGAATGATGAGCGGGACGAGGTTCTTTTCGCTACTACAGGAGACCACTGTACTTGACCAAACGGGCCAGCTTGAGGCGCGAGAAGTGAGGATGCAAGCGGCAGCTGATCATTGGGCCGCTACTGAAAAAAGTTGCATTGCTCCAACTGAGTCTTTTTACGACGAGCTTATGTAGTTGTAGTTATTTATTTTTTCCGCTAGATAAACTGTAAAATGGCTCATGCCTCCACCAAAGGAGCCTCAGACTCGCCATTCGATCTCTCCCTATCGTAGAACTCTGCAAGAATCTTTGGAGAAATTCTGTTCAGCATCTCCTTTGGATAGATTCTAAGTAGCGACCATGCCTGGTCCAGGGACTCAAACACAGTTCTGTTCTCGTACGCACCCTGAGAAATAAACGTTTTCTCAAACTTTTCCAAAAACTCCAGGGACAGCTTGTCTTCGGTCGACAAGGCCTCTTCACCAACGACAGCCTTCATGGCTGCAGCATCTCTTCCAATTGCATACTTGGCGTAGAGCTGATTGGAGACGTCACCATGGTCCTTTCTCGTCATGCCTTCACCGATAGCACTCTTCATCAGTCTCGACAAGGAAGGCAGCACATTGATTGGTGGGTAGACACCCCTGTTGTGCAATTGTCTATCAACAGATATTTGCCCCTCGGTAATGTAGCCAGTCAAGTCGGGAATCGGATGGGTGATATCATCGTTAGGCATAGTCAAAATTGGAATCTGCGTGATGGAACCATTTCTACCTTCCACTCTTCCAGCTCTCTCGTATATTGTCGACAGATCGGTATACATGTAACCTGGGTAACCTCTTCTACCCGGCACTTCTTCTCTGGCAGCAGAAACCTCTCTCAAAGCATCAGCATAAGATGACATATCAGTCAAAATTGTCAACACGTGTCTTTCCGTCTGGTAGGCCAAGTACTCAGCAGTTGTCAGAGCCAATCTTGGTGTGATAATTCTCTCGATAGTAGGGTCATTTGCCAAGTTCAAAAACAATGAAGTTCTTTCTAAAGATCCATTTTCCTCAAAGTCTTGCTTGAAGAATCTCGAGGTTTCCAGGTTAACACCCATGGCCGCAAACACAATCGAGAAATTGTCTTCATGACCATCGTGCACGTCCTTGGTTGGTCTCACTAAACCTGCCTGTCTACAAATCTGCGCCGCGATTTCGTTGTGTGGTAGACCGGATGCTGAGAAAATAGGAATCTTCTGGCCTCTCGCGATTGAGTTCATTGTGTCAATAGCCGAAATACCGGTAGAGATCATCTCCTCAGGGTAAATACGGGCAAATGGGTTGATTGGAGAACCATTGATATCAAGGTAGTCCTCGGCGAACACTCTTGGGCCGTTATCAATCGGTCTTCCGGAACCATCAAATACTCTGCCCAGAACGTCCTCGGAGACGGGGATCTTCAGGTTTTCACCAGTCAGCTCAATTCTTGTCTTCTTGACATCAATGCCAGATGTTCCTTCAAAAACCTGCACAATGGCTCTGTCACCCTTCACCTCTAGGACCTGGCCAGCTCTGACAGTACCGTCGGGTAGCGTGAGGTTGACAATTTCGTTATATCTGGGGAACTTGACGTTCTCCAGAATGACCAATGGACCATTCACACCACCGACAGTGTTGTAGCTGATCCGCGGGTTAATCTTGAACCCATCTATGACGGCCTTTTTGTTGAGTTCGACTGTGTTGCCCGGGGCTGATGTTAGTATTGCCGTCTCGACCATAATTAAAACCCGCGCGCCGCCGCATACTTACACAACTCCTTGTCAGACAGCATGTTTCTTGCAGATAGAGAAAGCCCAGCACAAGCAAATGGTAGCTCTCAAAAGAAAAGATCGGACACACGACGTGGGATATGCTAAAACAACAGCCTGCCAGCAAAGCAACAGGACTCTCTCGTTCGTTCGGAACTGCGGGGAGGAAAAAAAGCGCAAATTCAGGCTCAAATTCAGAAAGCACTAAACAGGGAAGGGCGCTCGCTCAAAAGTCGGTCGCCTCCACTGCGCTATGCTAAGCAGGTTAACTCCCCCGGGTTCGTTTGATAAGCCGCGACCACCAAAAGTCTTCGTGTTCGCAATGAAAAACGCCTGTAGCACACGCCGATATATCGGCCTCCTTTTGCAACGCTGTGTTAAAAGAACAACGCCCAGGCAATTTGAAGCAGCACATAACTCGACTTCTGCAGGCCGCACGACCAAACGGAAAAAAACGTAAGCCCACCCTAGAAACCAATTAAAAAATTTCGTAGTACAGGCATAGAAAAGGGGTGTGTTATGTAATGTATGTGTCATGCTCTGTTCCCTTTTTCTCTGTGGTGCGCCATGTGTTGAGAGAGATAGGAGAGGCATTGCGATAGTGGTAGAAGGAGGCAGACCCTTCTACTCCCACGCCGGATAGACTCAAAAGTAAGACACACATAGAAGATGCCCACTCAAATCACCTCCCAGTTGTCAAGCGTGTTCTTTCGGGGGCCCCTTTTGACCTTCGCCTTAGGCAAAACTCGCGTGCTCTCCTGCACGTGGGGCGCTGAAGTACCATTAAACCCCATAACCTGAAACCTGTTGGGCTGGCCCGGCTGTCCAAACGTTGTTGGAGGATAAAATAGTGAGTGCGTCGGCGCATTATTATGCTCGCCCCTGTCAGCCGCATCTGGTTTGACAGACTCAGCTTTAAGGTTCCCAGACATTTTCACCCTCGGATTGGCCAACCTATTACTATTATTCACGGATACCTTCTGTCTGACTTGGTCTGTCTCGTAGTCTTGCTCAAAAGCGCCTCCTGCAGTGTTTCTTTCTGGAGCGTTCACAGACAGGTTTGTAATGTGGTGATAAGACGATGTCGCAGCGCTCACCGGAGACACTCCAGCCGTAACATTAGTTGAGCTCATTGCGTCATTCTCCGATAATTTCGCCACTTCGTATCGGAAATATTCATAAATTGCAGTAGATACCAACTCAATATTGCATGGGTCCAGGCAAATGGCTGAAATATCTAATGTTTGTAGATGGTGAAAATGGACATTACTGATGGTCGAAAAGCTCGCATTAGCATTGGGCTTGCGAATAGGCGAAATGCCAACTAATGAAGAAGATGAAGACGATGATATATTTATCCCGCTGGCCGATATTTTAGACTGTAAATCAATCACTTCTTCTTCAATGTAATCGAAACGTGCCGAATTCTTGACTCCTTCAAAAGACGGCTGCTTCTGCTGGCTCAAGATATATGTCTGTTCATTAGGGTCTTTAATTGGGGCATCGGCTTTTCCGTTTACTGTCCTGTCAGAGCTGGAGTACAGGTCATCAGAACTTCGGCGGTGACGAAAAAAACTAAAGACTGCAGCTGGAAACGAGCTCCGTCTCATTGAATTGACTGGAAAATTTGCTTCCCTACCATGTGAAATAGAGATTGATCGTCGAAACGCTTCTGGATTTCGATCTCTATTGACTGGTGCTACAGCAGCAATAGCCTCCGCAAATTGAGCAAGTAGATAGTCCAGACGTAGTATATCTTCCAGTTTGAACTGTTTCTTATTCATAGCTGGGTTCACATGAAACATCAGAACCAAAACATCCACAACTAGCCTGGCAAGTCCCATGCTGAGGGTTTTCAGCTGCTGGTTTGTCAGCTCCACAAGGCATGTGACACTCTCACATTTTTCATTCTTATTGTCAATGTAAAGTGGATAGGCTTGCGGATTAACCATATTAGTAATAACAGGTCTCGATGTCTCGGTTGTATCTTCATAATGCGCAAGACTTCCTGTCGCTAAATCTCCGGTGGCTCTTAACATAGGATAAGGAAGATTGACCCCCAAATACATCGATGCAAGCTTCACAAATGAAGTTACATTCTCCAGGGACGTATTTATCAATCTTGATGAATATCTGAGATACTGTGTTATTGGTATGATAGGATTTCCTAGGAGTAGCGCCTTGAAACCATATTGCTCGTATAAAATGGACGCGTCCTGATTCACCACAGATAAGTTCTGTATCTGCTTTGGCCAGTAAGTATCCTGATATATGGATATTTCCTTCGCGTTGTTCTTCTCCAAAGTTCGGTTCAATTGGATTTCTCCTTTAGCATGTGCCTGGGTAATTTCTGGAGTCTGGAAGTCGCATATCCAAGCCAGCTGTTTCAAATGATTTTTCTCCGCCTGTTGTGTGAGTTTCCGTATTTTACCCCATTTGTTGACCTTCAAGTCGTGGGTATGTCGCTCAATTGATTCTATTTCGCCCTTTCGCCTCGTCTCCAGACCATCAAACTTTTCTGAGAGTTGTTGACGCTTGTGAGCAATTTGTTGCTTGATGCTCTGGATCCTGTTTTGGAGCCCTTGGCTCTCACTACAAGTGCTATGCAGCTTGTCCTTGATCAAGCTGAGATTTGTTCGGAACTGCGTAAGTTCCACATTCAAAAGAACGTGTGCAAGTAAAGCCACTGACTCTAGAGACGGCTGCAAAGGCTTCTGTGTTGCTGCGTCGTTTGCTTCATGTTCTGAACCTAGAGAGCCAGAAAGATATTCGCGCAGAAAGAACGATGAGTGCCCGTTTATGCAATCTTTGAGTACTGTATCTATTTGCTCCGCTGTGTTTTGGTTAAAGTACTCCAAGCTTATGATATTAAGTCGCAGCTTCAGGGTGTTGAAGTTCATACATGAGGGACAGATGTAGGACTTTTTGTGCTTCTCCGAGCTGAGAGTCTCGCCGCAATCATAGCATATGCCACACCTGGGGTGTACAGCCAAATGTAACTGCTGCATTATCTTCCCTCTTGGTTCTTACATCTGTACGGGATTGCAGACTGCCCAAATGTGTCTTCCAATCGACCTACTCAACTCAAACGGAGTCAGTGCTTTCACGCAAACATTTGCCTCCACACAAATCAAATCTATATGGTTCCTTCCCCCTAAGTTTTTTTTTTATGCTCTTATCGCTCTCTCGGTTGACCATCAAACACTTGACACTCGTAACTTGGTGTATCAATCAGTCAGCCGCACAGGTGGACAAACCACCAAAAAACCCAAGCATCTACAACTCCTACATACTGCTTTCTTTGGCTCAGCCAAGGCCGCCCGGGCCCTCCTTCCCTTCCCTCTTCCCCCAGTTTTGCTGCATCGAGTAGAGCTCCGTCATCCAATACTGCGTACTTGTTGATTACGTTATTCATTACCAAATACTAAGAAGCGTTTCGGAAAGGGTTGTTTTTCTTTAAATTTTGCAACCTTATATATAGACATATATAGATTTATATATATTTCAGACACACACCTTATCATCAATTTGTATACGAGAAGCTCAGTTCCACTGCCATATTGCACTCTGTGAAAGCACTGACACGCTGTCCCACTTTCCATTTATACCTGATGGTGCGTCATAGTGTCTGGTGTATATCTATAGCAAGAACAGTTCTGGTAATTCAATGAGACTGAGAAAGGGAGTTCTCTCCTGTAAGTATATCTCTCAGCGGGTGCTCGCAGGCAGGGCCAGCGCACCGACCTTCTGCCTGCATGGAAATGAATTTTCAACTAACACGACCCTCCCGAAGGCTTTGTGTTAATTTCCCTCCTTGCTTCATATCTAGGCTTCGCCGAAATCTCGCTACCGCATGACAAGTTTCTTCACTTCGCGATATTCCTTATTCTTAGTCTGCTATTTTACTGGACTTTCGACACAAACTCCCTCAGAACCCTTCGAAATCTTTCCTTCCTAATATGTACTTTGGGCGGTGGCATAGGGTGTGAGTTCATCCAGTCAATTGTTGCCCCTTCCAGAACGTTTGACGTTTTTGATATTTTTGCAAATATTATGGGCTCGGCAATCGCAATAGTCGGTTCGAGTTTTTGCCACAGCCAGCTGATAAAAAGGGCTAGAAAGATACGTAGGATGGCGCCTGTTGTTACGATCGCTAGTCTTCACGATAACGTCAGTGATTTAGACGAGGAAGAAGTTATTGAGTATCCCGGCATTCCTTTCAACATGGTGAATGACATGAACGCGGAAACTCTTCCCAAGGACATTGTTGCCAAGTGATGTATAACAGAGGTGTATAGTGCTTGACGTTTCAGAGCGAAGGAGTGAATTCAAGCGATTGACTTCTTGAAAGCCTCTGGTCGTTAGCTAAGTGTACACTCGTAAAGGAAAATATCGCCGCTCTTAATGCGCACATATCATTTTGTACGTTTACCATTTACATGTCTTGGAAATGGATTCACAAAGGCGCTGCAGCATTTCCTTATCTGTATCGTCAAATGCCTGTAGTTCAAGGGAGTCGATATCAAGAACGCCTACAATTTCGCCGTTCACTTCGATGGGAACAACAATTTCGCTTTTTGTCTCCCCATCACAAGCAATGTGGCCAGGAAACTTGGTGACATCCTCCACCAATTGCGTGGCCTTGCTGGCAGCAGCTGTCCCGCAGACTCCCTTCCCTATGTCGATAACCTGGCAAGCAATTTTCCCCATAAAGGGAGCAAGTATGAGCTGTTTGCTGTTTTCTGGATCGACCGTGTAGAAGCCAGCCCAGTTCACTTTCTTTCCAAGACCTTCGTTGTAGCAATGCCAAACTAGGGAGCTGCAGTTGGCCAAATTGCACACCCAGTTGGTTTGTCCTTGTGCAAGAGCATCGTAGGAGTCTATAACTTGCAAAAGGAGCTCCTTCTTCTCACTAGCCCCAATCTCAAAGCGGCAGTAATCAGCGTGATGTCCTTGAGCATCAGTTTCTTCCATAGTGTGTAGGCACTTATCGATGTTCACCTAACAAACACCCCTCGCCGTTTACTAGTTGAAATACCTACTCTCTCCATATACTGCGATCCACCTATATGAATTTTTTTCCTCGCAGTTTTGGCCCCCGCAATTCATTTTTTTAGACTCGAGAAACCTACTACTATCTTCATGGTTATCATATATATGTGGCGACGACCCTAGTGAGAGGAAGGACAATCAAAGCAGACATGTTGGGGCTGACTGATTGTGTCGTTATTATATTAACTTACCTATCGGCAACTATGGTATAGAATGGAGCGCTCAGAGCCTTTTGAATTGGCCATGGGAAACAGTCCGGTTTGTGTCAGTAAGCCTCGTTGATAGACTGATGTCTCTCCTAGACCTAGTAAGTCGGGGGATACTTGACCCCGATTCCGTGGCTCTCTTCACTGAAGGCTGAGAAAATCTGGTGGGTATAGTCGAAGTTGTTGATGATCTCACTATGTTGCTACTCCCAGACGTAGGTATGCTTTTGGGAGCAACAGGCAGACCCGTGTCTTGACCCAATATGATCCTATGTAGCATGTTGGGCTTCGATGGACCAAGTTTCTGCGAAGTCGTCGATCGCACCAGATTATTAGGCCCTCCAATGGTACTTGCCTGTGGCTTATCTGCATTTACCGATTCGATCCTCCTCATGGATGCTCTCGTGGGAAGGGCGTATGAAGGAAGAGTGCGCTCCTGTTCTACCTTCTTTTCCCTCAAAAGAGGTTTTTTTTCTGCTTCCGGCTTCTTTGGCGCATTGCTAAACCTCAATCTTGGTATTGAATCTGCAAACGCATACGGTCTTTGAGCCTTCACGACTGGAGGTTGTAGTCTAGTTTTTTGAAGCTGCTGATCCAATATTCGCTGCTTCTCTTCTTGTGTCCTAGTGGGGCTGGTGATGACTTCCTTGAAGCCACCGGCTGTGATTTTCAGACGTTTTGATGCACTTCCAATGTCTTGTAATACTCCTCTCTTTTCTCCAGGTGTCGCCTTGGAACTCTTGGATAATGGAAGTTTTGCCGTTTCGACCACCACTCTTTGATTATCACTGACAACAGGTTGTGCATCTTGTCTACGTGCAGCGTAGTGAGATGAAATGGATTCCATTCGATTAAATCTACCTTTGTGAGCAGTCGAATACCTGCTGGATGCTCTTCGGTTGATTTGGCCATGTTGAGGAGTAGAATTCAGTCTTTGTATATTTTTCACGTTCTCTGATCTCACCTGTTGATATCTTTCACTGAATTCGCTTAGTACGGCTGTATTCAGTTTCGAAGAGAACAGTTTTTGCTGCAGTTGTTCCATTTCATTAACGAAAGAAGCATTTTCTTTTTCATGATAACTTGTATTTGCATCTGTGTCATCATTTGGAGAAGAGAGACAGAGCTCCAAAGAATTCAATGTAGGATAGAGTTTGCGACCATGCGTCGGCGTGAACCTGAACTTCGAAGAGGAAGGTGTCTTTGAGGCATTTGCTTTTGTTTGAGACGGAGGTGTTTTCAATAGTGACTGATTCACAGGTCGAGCCGAACGGTCGTACTGAAGACCAGGAAACCCGCCTGGTACATTGCAAGTGCCGAAATCTGACATATCTTTTCCCACAAACGGTCAAGATTTTGCCTATTCACAGCTCTTGTAGGAGTGATAAAAACTCATGCGTATCTCTGTATATAGCACAGCTTCTTGCAGGCTCTAAATCGTCTAAGAGGTGATCACTATCTCTCAAGTAGTGTAAAACAGGTTACATTTCTTCATCTTCCTCTATCTTTGAAAAATAGCAGCGTCAAGTATTCTTACCTAACTGGGTAAAAAGTCAATAATATATTTTTTAACAATATTAGCTAGAATTAAAATAAAAAGGATGTAGTGCAAAATATTGAGCTGCCTCTGTATGCAGTTAGTGGAGAAGATCAGGCCCAGATTTGGCCCAGATCTTATCGAGATAATTGTTTAAGTGAAAGCACCAAGCTTCTTTTAAATACGCATGATTTGTAGCTGGAGAAAGAAACATTTTAAAAGATTATGATTTCGCTACGGATGGCGATAATGCTTTAAAAGCACAATTAGGCCTCCAGTTTAGTCACAACAAGCCCAAAGATTGTTCTGTTTGCATGAAGTTTGTAGTAGTAGACTTACTTTTTACAAAAACAAGAGCTGCTTTTTGAAAGCAAAAATACCACGCTTTTGGACTCGACTTTCAAGGCGACTAATAGTCAGTGTTACTTACACACATGTGTATTTTACTTGCCTCATGCATAGTTATTGAGCTCGCAGCAGTATAAAGGGTCTCAGGCCTAGTTACTCTTTTTTTGTGTTTGTGTATGTGTTTCCTTCGTTCAATCTCAGCCAAGTCCAGGTCCGACTGGCTTTCGTAGTCTGTTGCACAGATGTACGCTTTTTTTCTTATAAAATGAGACGACTACTGGCTACAAGACCATATAGAATCAGCTCTATTTGCTGGTATTTCGTCAAGTTATATTCGGCGAACCTTTGGACATCTTAGTTATCCGCTTTCCTTTGGGGATCCAGTGAAGTAGCCCAATACATGACTCACAAGGCACAATCCAATATTGGAAGATTACTCGAATAGGCAAGCCTCGCGGAGATTTTTCACCGAAGGTCTCATCGTTCCTTAATTCCCAGAAACTGATAATGGAAGGGTTTTTCATATATGTAGTCAGTTCATTTATGGATCTGCTTCGAGAATAGGACAATCAAGTTACCTGAATCGTATGACTTAAGAAGTTTTATAGAGAGAGTTTGCATGAAAGGTTATAAAGCGTTATAAAAAGTTGTTCTTTGTGATTTTGTGACCACTCTGGGATAAGAAAAAGATACCATATAAAAAATCGTTTTAAGATTGAAATGACCAAATTTGTTGTTATCGGTGCTGGAGTCGTCGGGCTGTACACTGTTCTGAACCTACTTGAGAGAGGAGTCTCAGGAACTGATATCACGGTTCTTGCTGAATACCTACCTGGCGATCAGTCTATCAGATACACTTCCCCTTGGGCTGGTGGAAATTTCTCCTGTATCTCTCCTGATGATGCACAGACTCTGAAATTCGACAAGCTGACCTACACCAGCCTGTCTAAAATACGCGCCCTTCTTGGAGACGGATGTGGGCTAGCAAATCGTCCGAGTCGGGAGTACTGGGAATATGTTCCGGACTCCGCAAAGATTGCGTCGCTGAGTACATACCTTGCAGATTTCAAGATTCTGAACGGCTCGGAGCTGCCTGAAGGAGTCAACTTCGGAATATCCTATACCAGCTGGAACTTTAATTGCCCTCATTTCATTGCATGTCTCCAGAAGTATCATGAGGGACAAGGGGTTAAATTTATCAGAAGAAAAGTAGGGCATGTGGACGATGCATATATCAGCTCAGGTACGAAGGTTGTGTTCAATTGTACAGGAATAGGAGCAAAATTCCTCAATGGTGCTATAGATGACAAGATGTACCCAGCACGCGGACAGGTTGTAGTAGTCAACGCGCCACATGTCAATGAAAACCGGATGCGGTGGGGTAAAAAAGACGTAACATACATCATTCCACGTCCCGACTCCAACAACCAGGTAGTTCTTGGTGGGTATCTACAGAAGGACAATTGGACGGCCGATACCTGGAATTATGAAACTGATGATATACTGAAACGTACCACTGAACTATTCCCAGAGATTGGTCACAACACCCAGATCATAAGGGTTGCGTGTGGGCTAAGACCTTCAAGAGAGGGCGGTGTTAGAGTGGAGAAAGAGAAGAGAAGGAATGGAAGACAGCTTGTACATGTTAGCGGTCTTTCAGGATATGGCTTCCAGGCTGGATATGGTGCCAGCAATTCAGCAGTTGCTCTCGCTTTTGCGGCCGATTTTAAGCTTTAGCTTGGATAGTAGTAAATGACATTAAATCATAATATATAAATCGAAACTCATAACTTATTTTGAATTATCTGTAGGTGAATAGCGTAAAGATTTATCCTTACGGCTCCTCCTAAACATTAAACTGAAACTTTCATTGGATATCGTATGACTTTAGCCCCAGAGGGTTCTCGAACTCGTGAAGGTTTGTTGAAATATTGAACACATTTTGCAACAAGAACTCATTCTCTTTTTCAAAACCAAAAGGATTTTCGGGATCAAAAAAGCCACTATTATCCCTGCTGCCCTTTCCATTAGGGTTCTGGATCATTTCAAAGAAATCAAAATTGTTAGTGCCATTTTTATCAGAGGATGAAACCGATGGTGTAGTCTCTGATGCATGGCTTTCCCGCGATGTCAAGGGCTCAAACTCCTGAGAGCCGGCAGTAGCCTTGTTCTGAGAACCAAAACATACACCTGTATTCACGGCGTACCTATCTATGCCATATTCTGCGGACATTTGTTTGAAAGGATTGTTATCTAAATCCGCCTTTCTGCCTGAGTCCCCTGGTAGACTGCTATCGTTTGCCATGCAGGTTAGATCATCAAGGAAGTCCCCCATATTGAAATCCAATTGCAAATTTTTATCTTTCACAGTGGTGACGCATATGAAAAGCAAACATCTGCAACAGTCGTGAAGCAACTTCCATAACCTAGCTGTATCTGATCGTGCCAAAGTTGGCACCTTCATAAACTCTTTGACAACATATAACATGAGATGAATGTCACTCTCTGCCTCACTACCAGTCGGGTTTTGAAGTGTGTGCGTGAACATAGCAACAAAAGCGGAAAATGGGAAAAAGGCCAAAAATCTTAAAAAGCATGCAGATAGCGGTGTAAGCTGCTTCGAAAACTGGAGTAAAGCTCTGGCAGAAGTAACTCCAATGTTGATAAGTTTGCGCTCCTCTGCCTGAAGTTTTCTGTTGGGTAAACCGTCTTCAGCTCCTCCCCAATTCACACACATGACAGCTTTCGAAATGATAATTTGCAAGTAATAATACTTGAAATGGCACGAAGCCAACGGATATGAAAGCGCTCCATTACCCTTCACAGCAAAATTTCCACTTTTGAAATACGGAGTATCAAGGTCCATTGATGGTCTCACATATTCAGGAAAACACATGCGCCATGATTCTAAATCTTTCAAAAGGCCAAACGCAGTATCATATATCTGAGACCGTGTCTTACCGATCAAGGCAGTAGCTGAAAAGAGGTCACAATATGTTCGCGATGTAATTACAGACATATCGTAAGACAAAAACAACTCAAAGTCCGGAATCTCATGTTCAGTATGAATAAGTGAACTCAGAGATTGTTCAATTTTAGCTCTCATGACAACCCTATTATGTGACTTGCTCATTGACTTATTGTAAGGCGGCGACCACAGGGATTCAAATAAACGTGGTGCAGGTACTGAAACATCATGATCGCTGATTAATGGTGGCTTTCCACCCCTTAGGCAAAGATCCTTGTCATAGATGTAACACATCCACCATAGTTGGATTCTCTTATCGCGTTCAGACTGTTTTAGGGAAGTGTATGACTCCTCACGGTGTAGTCCCATCTCCTGCGCCTGTCTAATAGCTGTCGCCATCAAGGCCCAGCAGCCCTGAGTCAACGATATTACATCGACAAATGCCAATAACAAAAGGATACTTTGGATTCCACTCACCCCGTGATAAAAGACTGTCATTCTGTGATAATAATAAATAATGTTTGATGTCAGGTTATGTCCCAGCTCCGCTATTTCATCTTCAGTTAAAGAACATGGCCCATTAATCAACTCTCCAGCTGCTGAATCATGAATCACAAGTGCAACATCAATCAGACAATTCATTAATAATAGTTCCGAGAAAGGAATATTGGGATCCGGGATTTTTCCATCCCTGTGATCACAATATATTGTAAAAATCTTCATCACTTCGTCTCGATCTAGAGCAACATATCGATATATATACGGAGGTAACATGTTGATTAGATCAAACAAGACGGCCCTCGTCGGTAGTGGAAATGGATCTGCAATTGCTAGAGGATCAATCCATATTTTGCGACACTGGGTCTCTTTTCCGCAGTATGAACTTCGGCAAAGTTCGCAAAGAGGGTATATGGTATTCAGGTTCTTGACTTTGCTTGCAATCCAAGCAAAACCTTGTGCAGAAAACAAAGATATAGATGTATGTGTTCCAACAAAATGTTCTTGCATGTCATCCGAAGTAAACCTTGCTTGTCCGAAGCCCTCGCCTTCAAGGCTCCCCTCAGGCGTAGTATTGATAGAGGTGAGTCTAGCCTCTATAGAACCACGGCTCCGCTTTCCGGTCCTATAAATAGTTTCATACCTGGCAGATTCTTCCGGTGCTATCTTTTTCAGCAGCAACTCCATCATTGATTCCATTTTGGAAAGCCTTATTTCATACATATGATAGTTTTCCTGAGGAAGTTTGCGGCCGACTTCAAGCTTCTCTTGGTTCTGGCTCAATTTTTCTGGTTCATTTTGAACCATCTCATTGGATAGCGATTCCGATGGGTTCAAGAAGATCGCCATGCTGTTAGCCTGAGGTGCCAGTGCCTGAGTTCCCGCATTAATTCTCCGCTTTCGAGTCATCGTTCGTTTCTTCGCAATGTAGTTGTAAGTGCACGGAACATTATGTCTTCGGCAGTTCAAGCACTCGGGTAGACCATCACATTTTACTTTCTTGGATCTGCAGTAATCGCATGCCTTGGTTGCTCTCTTGGGTTGTTGCGTTCTCTGTGTCTCCAAAGATGTAGGACCCTCTGAGACAGAAACACCTCCCTTCACCATGATACAGAATGAGGTTCTCCTCTATGGAAGCGCATTCAACAACTTGAGCCTGTTTCCTCTGATACTTAAATGGAAAGAACAGTTGATAAAACCAAGATTTCGGGTGCCCCTCCTCGCTAAACGAGACTACCAATGCTGATTTAATCAGTTTCTAGATCTTTCACACAGACTCGCTCGGAAGATAAAATTATTTGCGGGCCGAAGTCGAGAAAAAACTTTCTTCCCGCACTGCAGCATCCCCCTTATTGCTAGATGTATATGTATGTAGTGTATACATATTTTGTATACATATTTTATATATATATAGATACAGTATATGCTCAGGATGAGAGGCTCAAAATTTGTGACAGGGACGTGAGCAAGCACTCAAGCATCGACACTCGTGAGTTGCTGTGTGAATACGTAAATGTGTTGTAAAAGAGTTTTGCGCTCCCTCCCTTCCCCTCACTATATGATCTGTGTATATAATTGATTGCAGCTATATCGTTCTAAGCAGTGATCTCTGGCTGATTGCCGGTTTTCTAAACAGGCGGCAAAATGTGACCCAGCACGTGCACCCAGCCAGTGTGGCAAAAGGCAAAGTACGTTGAGCGTCATTTTTCATTGGCTCTGGGGGGGTATGAGCTGTAGTCTCAGAATCCTATCATATGATATACTACTCATACTCACGCCTTCTTCCTTCGATGTCGCAACACCCCCCCCCCTTCCCCCTCTCTCTTCGCCTATAATGCACCCTATATTGCACCCCCATATTGTTGCAAGCCTAATTGGGAGTAACTTACATACATACTTTACTCTGCTTGTGCTATATTTTAAATTTGCCCTTTTCGGAGCTACTGTTTGTTGTGTTTACGTTTTTCGAGCGTGCTGCTTCCAGCTAGAATGTTTTTTACCGACCTATATATCTTGAAAGCTGGAATCCACCACTGCAGCATACATCACCATCTGTTTAGCCTAGCTCCTCCAATCTCAACAACGACCTGAAGACTTTGGCTGTGTGAAAATGTTGGCCTCAGATAGCACCGTCAGAACCCCACGAAGACCCAACTCCTCTCTATCAAACCCTGCAGTCTCCACTCCTGTTCACCAGTCAACAGGAGGGCTAGCTGCCTCAAATCCAGAGTCTACAAGAAGACGACAGACAAAGAAGGATGATCAGATACGTAAGAAAATCGAGAATGACCTTCGAAAAAAGTCAAATGTGGCAATAAACTCAGTCCCCGGCTCCCCAACCAAGAAAGGCGGTAGAAACTACATTCCTGGAACAGTAATGTCGCTGAAGCCTTCAGAAGCAGTTATTTGCAAACCATCTAATACAGTCTTTGAAGCGGCGCAGTTGATGTCTGTCACAAAGGAGAACTGCGTTTTGGTTGTCGATGACAGTCAGTTCTTGCTGGGAATTTTTACAGCAAAGGATCTTGCCTTCCGCATTGTCGGATCAAATCTCAATGCTAACCAAACTACAATTGACCAGATTATGACCCCTAATCCAATGTGTGCAAAAACTGACACGTTAGCCTCCGAAGCTTTGTCATTGATGGTCAGTAAAGGTTTCAGACACCTGCCTGTGATCAATGAGTCGAGCCAGATCGTTGGAGTCTTAGACATTACAAAGTGTTATAATGAAGCTATGACAAAGTTAGAGAGAATGTATGAAAGCTCAAAAAAATTGTATGAAGCGATGGAGGGAGTTAATGCCGAGTTTGGCGGGGCTGGAAACCAACCAATTCACGTTGTCAAGTATTTTGAGAATCTCAAGTCCTTATTGATGGGGCCTACCCTGAATTCACTTCTTTCCCACGAGACAGCGCCTGTTTATTGTGATATCAAGACAACAGTGCATGATGCGGCAATATTAATGAAAGAAAATAAAACAACCGCTGTGCTGGTGAAAGACACGAAAAATGAAGATGAGGTAACAGGCATATTCACATCAAAGGATATTGTGTTGAGAGTTATTGCCGCAGGTATCGACCCAAGGACTTGCTCAGTAATTCGTGTCATGACCCCAAAGCCATCATATGCGCTTGCAAGCTCTTCAGTTCATCACGCCTTGAGACAGATGTTTGAAGGCAGATACTTGAATCTTCCTGTGGTGGATAGTGACTCGAGTGAAATAATTGGCATTGTTGACGTGCTGAAACTAACATATCATACACTAAGCCAGATTCAATCGATGCAGACAGTTAGTGGAAGTGAGTCAGATGCAAACTCAATCGATGACAAGGAGGGTCCTGCATGGAATAAATTTTGGACTGCCGTGGACAACGACACAGAGTCTTTGAACTCAGGGCTGAGTCATAATCAAGGAGATATAACACAGTCAGAATTGGCACAATTTCACGTTCTAGCAAGTGACACTGTCAAGCCTTCTGACTCGGTATCCTTCGCTGGAGTTCAGGAACAGTCTTCCACTTCTACGCCAAATAATGGACCAGTAGTGGAGATTAATTATGAAGAAGCCTATCGGTTTAAATTCAAGTCTCCACAGGGAAGAACTCATAGAATCAGCTGCAAGTTAAATGAAGGTGTGATAGTACTCAAGGAAACCATCCGCTCAAAATTAACAAAACAGGAGCTCAAATTGCTATCATCGTCCGTGGCGGTCGAATTTGAGGCTCGAAATTCGGAAGATTCTGAGATAACCTCTGATTTTGCTATTTCATACGTTGATGATGAAGGGGATCTAGTGGCAATTACCTCTGAAGAAGACCTCAAAGACTGTATTCTTTTAATGCTTGCCTCCAGAAAAGACAAGATTGACTTGTTTGTGCATCACCCAGATGATACTGTTGCCAGTTCTACATCGTATGCTAGAGCTGCAACTAACAAAACAGGAACCCCCGTCGATACTGGGGAATTTGTGCAAGAGTTTTTACTTCCTGGTGCTCTTTTTGCACTTGCCGCGTCAATTGTAATCGCATTCACTTGGGCGAGAAGATAACTATAGGCTCCTTCAGTCTAAGTACGGTTCCAAGGTCTCGCTGCTTCATACCTAATCAAACATTGATCTAATTTTTATATATATTGTTAACCCTTATTGACATTCAGTTGCTCTTCTATAACTAACATATATATAACAGGCATGCAACACACGAGTGGTAGTTCAGTTTCAAAACAGCGTGACTAGACTGTACTTATTTCCTGGTCACTGTAATCGAATATGTACAAGAGATATTTCCTACCCGCTTGTTTGAACATCACACACGGCTCTCGTTTTGGTACTTTTCCAGTTCTCTTTTTTCCAAGTTAGCAGCTTTTTTGAGAAGTTTCTTGAACTCCTTGGCCTTTTGCTTCTCAAACACCCACTTGCCGATGCTCACGTTGGATCCTTCAAAGTCGGAAGGTTCGAAATGGACAGCATCGGGAACTTTTTCGTTGATCTTAACCTTGAGAGGATCCAACTCAAGAGTCAAAAAGTCTCTCACCTTCGACAAACTATCAAGTTGCGAAATCTTGATATCAGGAATCGCTAAGCCAAATGCTATTTGAACTTGTTTGAGAAAGTCAAATCTATGCGTAAGATCAGGAAATGTGGCTTCCGAAAATTCAGTAAAAGAGGCAGTGGAAAAGGCCTCACTATAAAGGTCAGTTAATAGTTCCGAGATCGCGTCTCTATAGTTACCTGAAGCAGATAAGTTAGATACAGCGTGCGAGTATCTGCTTTCGTTTGGTAACCATTTGTGAATTGTGAACCCATTTAAACTTCTCTCGAGAGCTTTTTTGTCAATGGGAGCGTTTCGTCGTCCAATTATTTCGAGCTTTGGTTTGACTGTAACATTTTTGTTGGATTCAATATCATTTATTACCTCGGAGGTTTCTCTGGTGGGCTTTACAGGCACGACAGGTTTGGAGCCTTTCTTGAATAGTTTGAAATAATCCAAAATGGACATCCTATTCGAAGAAACCGAAAATAGGCGTTGCTGAACTGGCGCAAGCTTCGAATAGCTAGCGGAAAGATACCTCATAATTAGAAATCTTTGAGAACAGGCTAGTAAGGCCAACTTCTCTGTAATGCTTGTCTTCTATTCTGCTGGTTAGTAAACGAATTACAATTCGATGAGTGATCAGTCCCGGCTTTCGTAGTCGATCAAAAAAATTTGTATGCGCATTCCTTGCTCGATAGGTTTGTCCAAGAAAAGAAAAAAGAGGGTAACGCCTTTTATAATCTACACATATTTTACAGGACATGTTTGGTGCTCACGTGGTGCACTGGTGCGAGTCTCTCGTTACAGCACCAGCTCGATACAGCCAGAGCCGCACGGGTCTCTTTTTGATACAAGTGCTTGATCCTAGGTTCATATGAAGCTGAACTGTCAAAGTCTTCTGCTCACTACTTCCAAGCTAACGTAGGTAGTGGCATTGGAACCTGTTTTTGGGATGTACTGACAATTGCTTTCGTCTGGGTTTTATTGTTCACTTTTAATCGTGAGAAATCTATTGGCGTCCTAATTTCAAACATTACAGGAGCAGCAGTAGATAAGTTTACTATCATCACACTAATTTGAACCACTGACCACAAAGACTCCCTGTATCTTTAGTTTTATACACTTGTCGGGATGACTGTGGAGCAGTTGTTGAATACTGACCAGAGCATAGTTAGAATTTTAATAGTCAGACATGGTCAAACAGCATGGAACAACTTAAGAATTTTGCAGGGACATAAAGATGTTCCCCTAAACGATAGAGGTCATGCTCAAGCAAAGGAGATTGCCGTGCGGCTCAAAGACTTTGAAATTGATCAGTTTGTCACGTCTGATTTAACCAGATGCCTTGAAACTCTTGGGGTGATCACAGAGCACCACTTGTTGAAAGATAATTTCAACATTCGCAAAACAGAGCGCCTCAGAGAGAGAGCTATGGGCCCAGTGGAGGGTATGCTTCTCCAAGATGCACTAGACAAATACGGGTCGAGTTTCAAGAGTCTTGGTGAAACCAAAAAGGAGCTGCTGGACCGTCTGCTGGAAGAGTGGACATTTATTGTCAAGGAAGCCAAGCAGGAAAATTATAAGAACATTCTGGTTTGCACGCATGGAGGCGTGATAACAAACTTCATGAATTATCTACACGCAGAAATGGGCTACACTCTAGCAGAAGGGTTACGTGCTGATGGTTTGAGACTTCCTTACAACACCAGTTTAACTGTGGTGGATGTTAAGAAGGATAATGTTCAAGAGGGAACGATCCAAATGTTCGGATGCACGAGGCATCTGTCGGAAAAGATTGAACAAATTGATCAGCGGCTTAGATAGGTATCACGTGCAGCAGTTGTTGCCAGAGATAATGCCCCTTATACGACATCTGTCACAGTATATAGAGGAACATAACATCGAGCACTCTTATGCTGTTAAGTTCCAACATTGATTCATTATTATTGAACTTCACTCTACATCTGATGCGAAAGTAGTAAAAGGCTCTTTTTGTACTCGGGTTCTTCAATTCTTTTTTATAAGATCTCTCTGGTTTTCGTCGAGCTTAGTCAATTGGCTCTTCATACCACAATGCCATTATGAGGGCGCTTACAAATGACAGAGATTTAAGCTACGTACTGAGCGACGCTTTAAAGTACGTTGGCGCGGTGCTTGAAGTGGTCCATGTTCTCTCCAACCATAAGTCTAGTAGTTAATTCTAATTCGTTTAGCTCATCTGCCTTATAGCTTTTGCAACATTGTTCTCGGTAATGGCGGACCCAGTAAAGCACAAGCATACATCTTTAGCCCAGCAGTAGCCCCTAAAGTCTCATCTGAAGGGGATTCCCAATATTCTGCGTACATGCCACTGGCAATAGGATACTGAACGCAAAGAGTTAATGAAGCTAATCATAATGCTCATGTAGTCTTGTAAAAAAAATGAACAAGCGCTAACTTTTTTATAGATTATGTAATCAGCTAGTGTGGGAAAAAACAGAGACCAGAAAAAACCCTGCACTCTCAGTTGTTTTTCGCCTGTAGTCAACGGCGTATTCGGCGTTGCCTCGGTCAATAAGTTGCCAATTCCGATCTTACAGTCTGCTAGAAAAGTCATTGTTTTCTGTTATTTTTTTTTTTGTTGGGTTCCCGTCATATAAATTTGAACCTTTAGTTTTTTTCTTAGTTTTCTAGTCGACGCCCTTTGCCCCGCCGCTCCTACGTACGCCCTTTCAGAACGAAACTTCCGCGCATTTTGTAATTCTGCTCGTCGAGCCATATCTCACTCTTCCGATTAGCACAAGGACAACGATCTAGGTCGTTACTCTGTCAGGGTCGTAAGGAGGGCGAAAGAAAAGGCTAATTTAATTTGATTACTTTGAACGGGCACAAGTCTATTTGGAGCCTGTTTGTGTTTTCATTCCATTGTATAAGGGGACTTTCAACGAACTTGCTTGTGTTGCAAGCGCTCTTCCATCTGAGCGCTTCCAGTCCTACCCAGCCGTAAATTTCTTCAGTGTTTTGGTTGGCTGTTTGCACATTTGACAGTCTACGCAGTGACTGAGTAAGCAAATCATGGTGTTCCAGGTCAACGTTCCCGTTGGAGAAGCCAAAAAGGGCGAGACTGCTCCTAGAAGATATTACAAAGCCAAAAATGGCGTTGTCACCACGCCAGAAGGCATTAATGCAACAAACCTTTATGAGTTTTTCATGGAATGCATCAAGCTACATGGCGAGAAGTTGCCTGCTCAGGCATGGAGAGAGCTAAAAGATATCCACGTCGAAACAAAGAAAGTGAAAAAGGTCATCGATGGTGAGACAGTCGAAGTGGACAAAGATTGGACTTACTACGAACTTTCAGACTATAAATACATGTCTTTCGGGGAGCTGAAGGCTCTAACCACTGACTATGGTAAAGGTTTAGTAAAGCTGGGCATGCGTCCAGAGAACGGTGAGAAACTTCATATATTCGCTGCTACGTCTCATAAATGGATGAGAACATTTTTGGCCTGTCATACTCAAAGTATTTGTGCCGTGACAGCGTATGATACTTTAGGGGAGGAAGGTTTAACTCATTCCATGCAACAAACTGAGACAGTAACTGTTTTTACCGACAACGACTTGCTGCTAAAGTTGTGCAACCCGCTCAAGACTTGCAACCATGTGAGATATATTATCCACAGTGAACCGATTGACCCTAATGATAAGCGTGGTGACGGTAAGCTCTACCGCAATGCCTCTGATGCCGTGAAGAAAATCAAGGAAATCAGACCTGATATTGAAATTTTCTCCATAGATGACGTTATTGCATTGGGAAAACAAGCATCTGAAATTGAAATCAAGCCTCCATCCCCAGAAGATCATGCATGCATTATGTACACTTCTGGATCAACAGGGCCTCCAAAAGGAGTGGAGTTGACACACAAGTCTCTCGTCACTGGTGCCGCGGGTATTACCACAATTGTGCCAAAAACTACTGTGACTGAGAAAGACAGAATTATCGCATTCCTGCCTCTGGCCCATATCTTCGAATTGATGTTTGAACTGTTGTGCTTGTATTGGGGTGGTGTGACCGGCTATGCCAGTGTGAAAACTTTGACGGATGCGTCCACTTATAAATGTGACGGTGACATGAAAGCTTTCAAACCTACTGTTATGGTTGGTGTCACTGCTGTTTGGGAGAGTGTCCGGAAGGGTATTATGAGTCAAATTGAAAAGCAATCTTCCACGACGAAAATGCTATTTTGGGGAGCATACAAAGCAAAGTTTGCTTGCAAGAAGTATTACGTTCTGGGTATACCTTCGTTGATCGACAATATAATATTCAAAAAGATTAAAGCAGCGACAGGGGGGCAACTGAGACTTCTATTGAATGGTGGTTCTCCAATTTCTCTCTCAACACAGAAATTTATTACGAACACCATCGCTACATTACTAGTAGGGTATGGGTTAACTGAAACATCAGCGAGCACATGTGTCACAGACGTTGATTATTTTGAGTTTGGAGTGGCGGGTGCTTTATCTGGTTCTGTGACAGTCAAATTAATTGACGTTCCAGAAGCAGGTTATTTCGCTAAGAATAATCAAGGTGAGATTCTTATTAGTGGCTCATCAGTCACCAAAGGCTACTTCAAGAATGAAGAAGAAACTCGCACTGTGTTTGAATACGAAGATGGTTGGTTCTCTAGTGGTGATATCGGAGAGTGGACATCAACTGGGCAGTTGAAGATAATTGACAGAAAGAAAAATCTGGTGAAGACACAAAACGGTGAGTACATTGCTTTGGAGAAACTTGAGTCCGTGTATAGATCCTACAATGCCGTGCAAAACATCTGCTGCTATGCCGATGAAACTAAAGTGAAGCCAATAGCAATTGTCACACCAAATGAACAGGTTGTTAAAGAGCTGTGCGTGAAGCTCGGCATAGTTGAAAACAAGGAGGAGGCCCATTTATCTGAGATTGTCGATAATCCAAAATTAGTTCAAGAATTTACAAAGGGCCTATTGTCAGTCGGAAAGGCCCATGGATTAAGCGGGATCAATCTTATTTTGGGAACAGTTCTCACTGATGAAGAGTGGACTCCAGAGAGCGGATATGTCACGAGTGCCCAAAAGCTTCAGCGCAGAAAAATTTTGGAGAGTGTCAAGCCAAAAGTCAATGCACTTTACGATGCCAACAATTAAGTAGCATATGATAAATTCCTTGGAGTATTACCTGATGTTTTATTGTATTTGATTATTTACACATGTTATGATCTTGAACTTTATGTCACTATTAATGAAACCTTATATGAGTGTGAGTAATGTTGTATTTGTTGAAGTTGACGAATCTGAGGGCATTGGTTTCAATTACCGTCTTATTATCAGTTGCTCTCAGTAGAACCTAATGGATAATTTGTTTTAACATTCAAAATTGGTCATCTCGCTTGCAACAAGTTGATTAAATGTTGCAAAATTGTCCAAGTAAATATGATGACCACTATCCTCCACGACCCGGAAATCTGCTTGTAATCCTAAATGTCTAAGTTTTTCGCATGCCTTAATACCTCCTAATTTATCCATCCAGTCATAGCTTCCATAATACCAAGTAGTATCACAACTCAAATTCTGAATTCTGCTAAGAAGCGGCATCCTAGGAACAGCACCCGGTGCTAACATGTAATTAAGCATATACTCCCCTGATCCTTTTGCATTGAATATTGCGTATGTATACATGTGCATCAACATCTGCTCCTTGTCATTCAAAACGTTGAAATCCTTCGAAAACCTTCTTGAAGTCCATCCTGACACAAGGGTGGATCCAAAGGGACCAGCATATCGAACTAATGAAAAAGGCGAAACGTTTCGGTTCCACAGTTTTTCAAACCATGGGGGTACCTGGGGAACATATGAGCTGAATATCCCTGCCGGGGATACCAGCAAAAGCTTACTGAAAAGTTCTGGATACTCAAAGTTGGTCAGGCAACTTATATAGGCACCCATAGAATGAGCAACAACCATTGTATTTGAACTAGATAAGTTCCTTTGAGTAAACCATGAATTCATAGATTTGGTGAACAGCGATTCTATTGCTTGATAGTTTGAAAAAGGCTCTTTTGGAAAGGTTGGACGTGAAGAACAACCATACCCTAGCATGTCAATAGCATGTATATGCCAGTTTGGCTTTTTCCTTGCAATAGACTCTAAATTTTTCACGAAAAACCCCAGTCCAGCACCGTAGCCATGAATAAACACCACATGCTTATCATTCTCAGATGTAGTCTTAGGAGAAATGCAAAATTCGTTGATACAATTTCCCTCGCTGTTAATAACTGTCTTCACCACACGTGCACTGTGAGTCGGTGAGTCATTAGGATAAAACGGTAATATAGAAAGAAGCTCTTCTTGAATTGTTTCTAACTTCTTCCGCCTCAAATAATGTTTGAATGAGTCTGAAATAGGTAAAGGAAAAGCATTTTGTAAAATCTTAGAAAGAGGTACTCCAGAAGGAGAAGTCGGTGCTCTATAGCCTGAGTTTGATGAGGAGGAGGACCACCTTTGAACAAAATTCGGTCCGCGACTGACTCTTGGTGAATAATAAAAAAAAGATATGAATGGCTTCCCAAAACGTGAAGAGGATTTCATTGTCAGCGAGGATAGAAGTCTAACGTCAGAAGTCATTGTAAAAATTGCTAGCTGAATATCTATCGGTATATCTAATACTGGGTCCCAAGCTTTTTCTGAAGTAAACAGCCAATTATTCAAGAAGCCAATGTGAACAAAGCAACTATCCTATGTTTGTAGATGTCAAAAGAGCAGCATTCAACTTGAATACTTCTCTCAAGGAAAAATTTCATAAGGTTCCCACAGCCTTGCTGCAACGAGCAAAGATTTTGACACTTTTGTGCTAATTGATTCAAACGAGCGATCAAGCCCAGCAAGTAAATCAGACTCTTTTTGAAGAAACAGACCCCGCCACAGGCAAACAAAATGTATTGTCAATAGAGCACTGAATTAGCTCTAAAGTTCACTTCTATACAGAGCAGCAGTTCTTAAGTACAAGATTCTTATACAGATTCAATGAAACACAGACCTGAATGAAAAAATGATGCTTTCCGTCATTTGTATGCTCCAGAAAGCAGGCAACCGGGTACAGAAGCTTTAAATTGCATATATATATATATATATAATATATATATATATATATTTAAAACGGCATGATCGAGCTTTTGGCACAGCAGTCGTGTAAGCCTAAAAAGCCAAGCGGATTTGCTCACGGGGCAAAAAGAAAGAACTGGTAGGTTTTGTCAGAAGAAAAAAAAAATCACAATAAAATGTGCGAAAACAGAGCGCCTTTGTCCAGACCACAAGCACTTTTTTTTTTTTTGGAACATTCGAAAGTAATCCAGTTTGTAAGCCTCGGCCTTCATGAACACTGTTGCTTTCTATTCCTACTTTTGAGGACGAATCATCTCTGTTTATTGCTCCTGAACTGTGGACTCTGGAATCTGGGAAGTTTTCACTATCTGTGGTTGAGTAAGCCTAACACTGCGTGATCTTTTCAGTCAGCCCGTGCCGGTTCTATGAGGTGTTTTCATTTTTCGAACCCAAATCACAGAAAACCATAGACCTAATAAGCAATCCTATCAGATCAGAGATACGTGCTTTTTTAAATCGTTCCAGTTTTGACTTTCCAACTTCTTGGAACAATAGGACAAATTAGCAAGTGTACTTACCACTAAGGATTAGCAACGAAAGCAACAACATGGCAGAGTCTTCGATATCAAAATTTGTTTCTGGCCACAAGGTCGCTGTTGCTGTTACGGCAATAGTAGGTATTGGTTCCATTGCTGGAACTATTTACTATTTGAAAAAGCAGAGTGCGTTGTCGTCTGACCTCTCAGACTCCAAAAAAAAGAAGAAGTCTAAACCAAAGAAGAAGAAAAAGCCAACCCAGAAGGTTATAGATTGGCCTACCTCTAATTTTTCCATCAATCCGGAGACGAAAATGCCAATTATTGATGAGGAAGTAATTCAATCTCTGTCTGATACTGACAAGGATAAATGGGCTTTGGCTTTGAAAGAGGCAGGAAATAGTTTCTACAAAGAAAAGCAACTTCAAACTGCTATTACATGTTATACGGATGCACTTCTATTCAAGCTTGATCCTGTATTTTTTGCTAATAGAGCAGCTTGTTACTCAGCTCTTGGAGATAACATGAAGTCAATTGAGGATTGCACTAAGGCTTTAGAGTTCAATCACGGTTATTCTAAATGTTTACTCAGAAGAGCACACGCTTATGAAAACATTGAGAAATATGAAGAAGCCATGTTTGACTTGACTGTCTTGACTATTTATGGTGGAGTAAATGACTCTTCGAATGAGGCAATGTTGGAAAGGGTTTTGAAAAAGCTTTCAAATAAGATCAATACTGAGAAGTATTCGAACCTACCAAAAGAGCTCCCATCCTGCTCCTCTTTGTCCTCCTTCTTTGATACATTTTCTCCTGAAACAATTGATCTTGATGAATCGAAGTATGAAGATAACAAGTCAATGCAACTCATCATTGAGGCTTTGAAAAATATGAAGTTGGATGTTGGTGAGTCTTACAGTCGGGCTGACGCATTGTTTAATGAGGCTGCTTTGGCTTATGAATCGAAGCCTGCTGAGCTAGATCCACAACATGCAGCTTTAGTTTATGAATATAAAGGTGCCTTTGAATTTTTGAAGCTTGAAAGTGACTTGGCGGTAAGTTCTCTAAACAAAGCGCTTGAACTTTCTCCAAGACCAAGAACATATGTTCTCCTGGGTTTGATTGCTGCTGATAAAGGAGACTATCTTTCATCAAATGCTCAGTTCCAAAATGCTATCAAGCTGGATCCGAATGACTCCGACATATATTATCATTATGGGCAAATATTCTATTTGATGGGTGATCTATCTAAGGCTAACACCTTCTTTGAAAAGTCGAAGACCTTGAACAAATCTAACCTGTTTGCACTGGTTCAGCTTGCTTGCATTGCTTATAGACAAGGAGATTCGGAACGCTGTGATAAGCTCTTTGCTGAAGCCAGAGGAAAATTCCCTACTTCTCCTGAGATTCCAAATTATTGTGGTGAAATTCTATTTGACAGACAAGACCTGAGTGGAGCTTTGAAGCAGTTTGAGACGGCTGCTAGATTACAGGAAGCCTTGCCAACTTTCAATATTGGATGTTTGCCGCTTGTAAATGAATCGGCAGTATATCAAAAGAGCGGAGATATCGAAAAAAGTATTAAATTGCTGATTAAGGCCTGTGAACTTGATCCAAAATCTGAAGTGGCCAAGCTAACACTAGGTCAAGTGTACCTACAGCAACGACAAGTCGAAGAAGCAATAAGACTGTTTGAAGAAGCTTGTTTGTTGGCTAGATCGAACGATGATAGAATACAAGCAATTTCACTTCTTGAGGCTTCGAGAATACAGTTGAAAATCAAGCAGGATCCTGTATTGTCCGCGAAAGTGAAAGAGATTATGCAGCAGTCGGGCATCCCTGTCTAATGTATGTCCCAATAAATAAGTTTAGGCTTAGTGCAAGAAGGAGTTGTAGGTCTTAAGAGATTACTTAACGTCGCTCACGCATGGCTCTTGTCTGACTTGCTATGTTACTTATCTTCTCTTTTTTGTTTATATGTGTATATAGTGTCCTGCCTTTACTCATCTAGGAGCTGTATTTACATCTCATGTAACATTTTCAACATTTTCAATTTAAAAAGCATCTCACGAGACTTTATAGGAGCAAAAAGTTTCTATAGTGGTACAGGCATTCATCTTGGCGAGTGGTGGCTATACTTTTACTGACAAGAATCGGTGCACCTAGAATGTTTGGTATGTTGGACTTGAATAAATAAATTTAGCGTCTAAGCAGGACATGAGTCTCGACTTAAAACAATCTACTTGGTTCTTATAAACTTTAAAGGCCCTGTGGAGTGGTAAAAGTTAGCCGCATACTCCTTCTTCTTGAATTTCCGAGTCTTTGGTTCTTGGATAAAATAGTCCCAACCTTGACCTTTTGCAAAACTTATGGCACTCTCCTTCGTATCAAAATTAAGACGTGTTCCTTGCATGTAATCACTGGATGATTGATAGCCAATAAGATCGTTCTCCCATCTGTTACCCTTGCTCAAAACATCCCACTCTAATCTCCAGTACTTCGAGTTCTGATTGGCCGACTGAGTAGCGTACTTCGCCTCTTTATAAATGCGAACCAAACGTGTGTTGGCGGTCGAAAGTTCCTGAGGAGCACCGCTCACGAGCTCCTTGTTTTGACCCTTCTCGTTAGGCGTCACTTGGTCTAAACTAAGGTTGGCCTTGTTCAATAAAAAAGCGCTCTGATGAATACCTCTTGTCAAAAGCGCACCAGCTTTCGCAGAAGACTTCAAACTGAGCATATTGTAACACTTTATGAAAATCTAGTACGTTTGTGCTGCTGGTTTTGTATAGTCAGCACAATTTAATTGCGAACGTCAGCATGGTATGAGTAGAGAATTTTAAATCTGGTTCCCTCCAATCAGTCTTGATTGTTTCTCATGCAATTTTAACTTGAGGCTTTCCGCCTCAAGATTACTGACACGCTTTTTGGCAGAATTTTACTTTCTACTAAAAATTTACGACGTCGAGAAATTCTTATAAAATAGCATCTTTACACCATTAAAGTTTGCCCTGGTTTTGTATGTTCAGGGCTGCATGTATTTTGTTTTATTCTTCGTAGTGAGTAAACAACAAATAGATAGTAAGCAGCGAACCATAGGAACAAGCAATTGGGATTGTTGTATTTTTGCATTCTCTTCTGATTTACTGTCTTGGAAGTTTCCTGTCTGTTTCAACAAATGGCTTTCTTTTATGACAGAGTATGAATTTCCTGACAAAAACTTTAGAGTCTACGATTGAGACGCTAAAGGGAAACTCAATCCCCTATACGTTTGGAAACAAAATTGTCACTGCTACAGTCGATGATCCGAGATCCAAATCAATTTGGAGCGTATATTATGGCACTTCCAATAAGGATGGCTTATCAGTAACCGTCTTCGAATTTAATCTGAGAAATCCTCGCAACTCAAAATTTATTCCTTTGGCCAAAAACTGTTTCAAAAAGTCAAGGTCACTGAGCCTACTCCCTGGAGTATTAACAGTCATTGACTCACTAGAAAATGACTCATTTTTGTATTTAATAACTGAACATGTAAAGCCGCTCGACTTGGTGTTCCGCCATGATTATAGTGATGAGGTGATACCGCAAGACATCATATTTTTGGGCTTGTATCAGGTTACGAATGCGCTAAGATTTATAAATAACGAGGCCGGGTCCATTCATGGTAACATATGTGAGAACTCGATATACGTGAACAGCTCTGGTGATTGGAGACTGGGAGGTTTTGAATTATTGTCAAATCTCAAAGAGCAAGATTTTGGTATGCTAAGTTTGGCATCTCTTTTGCCTTCCTTTGAAGCAAGTCTGAGCCCTCCTGAATTCCAAAAGAATACAGGCCCTCAGTATTTGGCTAAACTCAACGCTAACCATGCTGTGAAGTTTGATGCAGTGGGTCTAGGTGTGCTCATATGCAAATTATTTGATAGCCAAGAAAGAAGTTTGAGTCTGGATCAACTTCATTCTGCGTCTTGGGTCCCAAAGACCATCTCTTCATCCGTGAAAAAGCTTCTAGCGCCATCTCTAACAATGCGATATACTACTGAACAGTTTCTCAAAGTTGGACTCCAATCGTTTTTCAAAATTGGCCTCATTGAAGTATTCAGAGAACTTGCAGAAATTAACTTGAAACAGAAAGAGGACGTAATGGATGTCTTACAGTCGTTTGACGAATTACACGATATTCCAAAGGGCTTTTTTCAGTACCATGTTCTTCCAGAACTTATAAAATTGTTCGAGTCAACTAGGTCTAATGAGTCGAATCAACAATCCGTGTTGCTCTTTCTGATTCTGAAAAACATATCATCAGTAGATGGTACCACGTTTGCAAAAATTATCAAACCTGTACTTTTCAAAGCGTTTACACTCCCAGATAGGGCCGTGAGAATGACATTAATGAATTTCTTGCCAACTATTACTTCTCAATTCACTAATAATGAAGTGCAAAACAAAATATTTCCAAACTTAGTACAGGGATTTGCTGATACCAACTCCGCGATCAGGCAGGAAACTCTTAAATCAATATTAGCAATTGCCGAAATGATATCTGATAGGCAATTGAATAACGATTTGCTGAGATATTTGGCCAAGCTACAAAATGATGAGACCCCTGAAGTAAGAACAAACACAATTGTTTGTCTTTCTCAGATTGCACGTCATATGGCCAGTTCATCTAGAGCAGGGGTTTTAATAACTGCATATTCAAAGGCTCTGAAAGACAGTTTTGTTCCTACTAGGTTGAACACTATTCTGGCTTTCAAGTCATCAATAGAATTTTTCTCGCCTGAAGTGTGTTGCTCAAGAGTGCTATCTGCCATCGCTCCAGCCCTTCTTGATAAATCTTCAAGGGTCAGAGGTGAAGCAAGAAACGCATTTGACCTCTATATGGAAAAAATAAACTCTGAAGCGTTAAATATACAAGAAGATGCGGAGGAGATAGAGGTGGAAAGTGATAATGCAGTCGAACAGTACATGGCATCTGGTCTTGGATCCCTTTCTCTTTCCTCGATTGGGTTCGCAGCCAAGAGATCGGTATTCGGATTTGGTGGAAACTCTGAGAACGGATCTTCTTCAAGCTTGCCAATGAAAATTAGTGATGGAATTAAAGATGACAAGTCTCGTGCAACCATAAAGGCACAGGAAACGTTTGGACAGAGTCATTTAGCAAATTCTGATAGTACAGGAAGCTTCAACATCAACCCTGAAATGGGCGACTCAAGCGAGGAGGAACTCATGAACTCGAATAATAACAGAGGTTTTGGCGCAATGGGCAAAGGTAAGCTCCTGTCAAAAACTAGCAAATCGAGTCTACCTGCACAAAGGACTGGAGCTACGTCTGCGACATCTTCCCTCAAGCTGGAGCCAAAAAGTAAATTAAAATTGGAGTTGGAAGCAGACGATGAAGGTTGGGGCGATGGCTGGTAGCAGATGACTAAGTACCATAATCACAATAAATGTACGCGACTATATGTTTGTATCGGCAGCCAAGGATGAATTCACGTGTGGTTAGACCCAAAATTTCAGCCATAAAACTTAATAGCCACTTTGTAACTTCAAAAAATTTAATTTTCGGGAATACATAAAATCAACATAATGAATGTTTTATTAGTCTTGTATGAACGCTGTTTTCACAATAAGTCATAATATTGACAGCATCTACAGAAATAGAGTGGCAATTTAAAGACGAAGATTACACTCCTTTTAGGCGAACGTATGACTTTATAATCACAAAAGTTCACTGATCCAATAATTAAGTGTCTCAACCAAGATCTCTCTACAATGCTGAAATCATTCTTATAGAAGTTGATTGTTGTCATCAAATAAATACTAGCAGTATATTGTAAAACTCTAAATTGATGGCGTCATTTCTTTTTCGAAAGGAAAAGTCTGAAAATGAGGATAGGCATAGCTAAGTTTGACAATCCTTAAATTCTTACTCAAATTAACTTTTACAGAAAGACTTATTCAACTAGGAGGTTGATTAATGACAATTTGAGAGTTGATACTTTCATTACAGAACGGTTCTTTTGGACACTGGCTCTATTTTGACTTACTCCGACGAAACATATATTAGGACCAAGGCCATTTGAGTTCAATTGCAATGAACATATAAGTATGGAAAAGACCACGTGAAGGATTCGTTTTAAATCAACAAATGAATTTCTCACTTTTTTCGAATCTTGGAGACTAATGCGAGATATTAAGAAATGGCTAGCAGTTTTTTTATAGAAACAATTCATGCTATTATTCACATATTTAAAGTATTTTTTGATTCACAGCTTTCTACGATTATGATGATAATGACTTTGGAAAAAGCAAATATTTGAAGCTTCAGCCCCTCACTGTTCAACGAATCTCAAAATTCTATCTAAGTTTTTTAAGCTTTGGTTCTCGATAACTTAATTTAGAATAATCTTCAAAGAGTTTGCTCTGGCAATTTTGAAGGGCCTCGAATCTGTTTATAATGTCTCAAGGGGACATAATGCTAATATATTCTTCTCTAGCATAAAACAGTCAGACTGCAAGTCTTAAATTATACGATTATACGAATCTTGCTGTGATAATCTAGCTTGCCTCATAAAATTCATGGTTTAACGATTTCTGTGAATATAATTAGCCTTGTGTTATGAGATTTTCTTTCAGTTATTACACTTTTAATTCTGAAACTTTGTCCTCATGAAGGTTTCTTTTAATTGACGAGGAGGCACTGGGGTTCTGAATTTTAACTTTGGAAATCAGGATGTGCAAAAGACACTCAAAATATGACAGAGTATAATAGACGGGATCCAAGCTTTAACAAAGCTAATTGTAAGTTTCATGATGTGAGTTGGTAGTTGTAAATAAACTAGGTTGACGTTCAATTTTGCACTAGCAAAACAGAACTTTTTTACCATGAATTTCTCTGGTCCACAGTACCAGATCACTGAGTACACCAACGAGAATATGCCTTTATTTCATTTGAAGTCAATGTTCTGCTTATAAAGTAGAATTTATTGAGCTTTGTTTCCGATGATATATAGCTCATAGGACTTATAACATTTGAATTGAAATGTAGAGAGGCCTGCTTACTTATTACTTGTAAAAATTTTGAAAATACTTGTTATAATAGAACTAAGATGACATGGGAACTTCAAAGTATGACGAATCCGTCTTCTTTCCTTCCAACATTTGCGGTAGTAAACGGTGCGGGGCAGCTGCTTCCATCAGAGCACTTAAAATTCTTATGAGTAGAATTACAAAAAGCTTGACTCAATTTTATAGGGATCTAAACAATGCAGATTCAAACAGTTATTCGTCCCTTGAAAATTTAGCAGCAAGTTGTGCTTTATGTTTTTAATACATAGATAAGCCGGTATCGCAACATTTTCAACAGTAAAATTGTATCCAAAACTGAATAATCTTAAGGGTGCTCCAGAAAAGAACTGACATCTTCGCCATAGATAAAAAAATCAAAGGCGTATAGATAAATGATATAAAAGCTAACATATATTGTAATTCCCAGCTCATTGTAGAGTCATTGCCAAAGTTGTATTATTGAAACCAGGTGTCATTTTCAAATAAGCAGCTGACTACTGATTAGCATTATCTGTGGAACTTTTTCAAAAGAGTAAGTAATAGGACAAGTAAAAGTAAACTGTTTATTTTGTACCGCCATTTTCAAGGAGATATTGGGAACTAAAATATTTCACGAGGCTTTGAATGAGAGACCACCAATCATTTTTCCACTTCTGATAGTGCTACTCATTGAACTTCATTCGGGAATCCCGGGCTACCCAGTCGTGCCAGCTGAATGCAAAAATAAGTTTGAATGTAGTATTGTATGCCGTCATTTTCTCTGAGACAAGCTTTAACTTTTCACAACCAAAAGTCAACAAGTATGGTGTCAAAAATGAAATTAGCTATTGTGATTTTTTTTTGGTTCTCCAAGTCCTCTTTGGAGGGAAGAATTCATTGCTAGAGTCCTTTACTTTTAGTGTCTAGGCTGTGCAGGGCAACTTTGAAATCCTGGATGTCACTCGCCTGGATCAGATATTCTGTATGGCCAATATAAATTATGATGGGAATAATGACCACTATAAGACACGGATATGTGACCCGGATATGTGACCAAAAGCAAAGATTTCTTGTTGATTTTTCTAGGCAGTAGGGACTCGGGCTCGGAAAAAAGTACGTAAATGGAAAACTTAGGTGCAGGTTATTAACCTGATGAATGAGTTCCATATCATGACAAGAAGGATTGTGTTGCCATTATTGCTTTGCAGCAGGGTCTCACTTGGGAAGTCCTTAAGGGATGCGCAGACGGACAGTTCGAGAGTAACAGGCATTATGAAGTGCTCATGAACAGGGGCATAGCTTTGTGCTTACTCTCTCTCAGGATGAAACTAGGGAAGGCGTGCTTGAAGCAAGAAAAAAAGAGACTCGGTGCGGGTAACTTCCTGAGCGAAAAGGGAAGGGCTAGAGTGGGTGACGAGGATCTTACTCACAGCAGCTTCTTGCACTGTTTCGGCAAAGGTTGGCTTTGTCACAAGTACCGAAACGACTGCTTAGCTCTGCTGATGATTGCGGCGGTGTACGTGTTCGGCTGCTGGAGCAAGAAAAAAAAAGTTGCTCCATAGCTGGCTGGTAGGTAAGGTTTGAAATCTATGATGTATTGCAACTAACGGTAGGTTTCACGATAGTATTTTTTCATAGGCTATATTGCAACTTTGCTTCATTTTTCCCGTACTGACGGAAGTCAAAGAAGGAGTGTGCTTTTTCATTACTTACAAAAAAAGGTTTCAGATTGAAGATTCTACTCTTCATTTTATGAGTGATTTATCAAATGAAAGTATAGTGTAAATAAATATATTCCTAAATTATATGCCGACTTTCAGTAATTCAGAACAACAATTTCTGAACTGAATAATGAAGTCACAACTAGCGGGCAAACGTTTGATACATCAAATGATTCCAGGTTGGCCCCTAATAATAAAAAGGATTTACTGGCTGGTTATTAAGTTACCAGCCTTTTTTTTCAAATATTATGAAATACTGCCCCTCCCCCATAAAATACTTCTACACGATCTAGTTTTATGATTACTGAAGAAAGTGAATGTCATAGTCTATAGACTGAAATTTTCGCATCAGAAGGTTGTTTTTTTTAATCAACTGATTCTTTGGAACAAAAGTCTAATTGAGCTATTTCAAATCAATTAATCCCTCTTCAAAAGTTTGAAATATCCCTAATTTTTTGTAGATGAGATAGTCATGAAAAAACATTTTCAGGATTCAAAAAAGACACGATATGAACTGTTATAAACCTTTCAAAAAATTTCAAAAACAAGGTCGTTAGATGTTCCATTGTAAGTAGTATATGAATCAGCACAGTATGGTCCTTAAAACACTGTTTGCAGCCAATGAATATGTCTGTCCGTCGCTTTGTTCCCACAATATGCTTGCTTCACAAAAATTGTAGCCGCTTTTTTGTCTTTTTCCTTTGATGTTTTTTTATTCAATGGTTTTCAGTTTGGTGGATCTACAGTGATCCCATCTTGAAAAATATGCAGAACACTAAAGTAAAGTTCTGCCATATTACTTTTCAACTACCAGAGTTGAGTCAGTTACAAAGCGTACTTCCGAAATGTTACGAATCAAATGTAGCAGATCTTCAAATTAAAACACTGTTGGAATTACAGACCTGGGTTGAAGAGTTTACGACTATACATCCAGAATACTTTGAATGCAGATTGATATGCTTCAGTCCGAAAGAAAGGAGGAGTCTTCGACATAAGTACCCGATTATGAATTAGCTGCCCTGCTCCAGTAACTGTCCTAAAGAATGACTCTCTTCATTAGAATCTACGAACTTTTTTGCATATTTCTCCAATTATTTGAATGAAAAGCTCATATCCATTCTCGCAGAACTGTTTATCGAGCTAAAAAAAAGTTACTCTCCATTCGAAAACATAATCCACTTGATCCCAAAGCAGCATATAAACTTTATATTCCATAGCCAATGGCTACTTTACATTTTCTGGACGTTAACTATTCGTGAACCACTTCATACCCAAATATATACGCGGATATTTATTAAGTCTGAATCAATAACTTGAGCCAGGCTTGTTGTGAATTCTTTTTTGAGATTATTTGCTCCAAACTCTGGTGAACATTACAGTTAAATAATAAGCTCTCTCTAAATTTAGTTTGAAGAACCACTTTAAAAGTTGCAAGTAAATTGCCACAAGGATTGCAAATAACAATTCTATCATTTAAAGGCCTATGGCTTGGCGTCAGATCAGTTTAAATTATATTAGAAGCAGTAACATGTGCCCACATCCATCACCTTTCTCGATGCTGTCTTCTCTATGTTGGAGCCCAATAGATAAAATTTTAAGAGTTGGCGTGCACAAGTTGTCTTATTGTTATTCTTCATTTACTTTTGTATAGCTTTTTAGATTTAAAGCGAAATAAGTACTGAAAATTGGTAGCAGGTTTAATCTTTCAAATACCACTACAAATATATCTGACTCTGCATTGCATTGAACAAATATTTTAAGCTGCTCTGAACCATTTGAGTGAAAAAGGAGCATTTGGCAGTCATGGGCTTTGATCTCAAAATGCGCAAATCATTAAGTAAATCCCAAAAAAAGGATTTCAAACCTTCTAAGGTGTCGCAAACATTCCTTTCACGTTCAATCGCTTTGACTTTTTTCAGGTTTCGGTTCCTGAAATTTTCGTATATCTATTGTGCAAAATATGTTATTTTTATAAATCTATTTAATTTGATGCAAACAAGTTAATATATTTAATCAGAAATAAATAAAACTAGGCCGACTTAAAAAGGGACACAGGTCATCAACTGTAATTTCACATTTTCAATAGAACATGATGCACTAGAGAGTTATCCATTCTTATTCCATCGACTAGTTAAGTTGGAAATAAATGAATTTCACTCACTCAAGCCGATTAGTCGAACGTAATGCTGTAACAAACAAAAGCTACAATAAAGATGTTTTGATTTGATTCTAAGCTTTGCAGTAATTATCAAAACATATTTGTTAGAAGAAAACTTACTGCTTCAGAAGATTGGCAAATCCTACAAAATTATCTCAGCATTACTAGAATTCTTCTCATAGATGGAACAAGTGGCAAAAAAACAAACTCTCTGTAGGTTATGTTTTATATGAAAAACGTAGCAGAATCCTTAATTAAGCTAGCGTTCAGCGGGATAAAAAATCTGTTAAAAAAAGTTAAACTGGCACCAGCTGTTTTTGACCTAGAACTTCTTCTAAGAAGATTGTAATCATTGTACTTATAACGAAAACTAATGAGATTTCATAGAGATACCATTTGTCCTAATTTAGGAAATTCAGTTCGCAAGTAAATAATCACCTATATCACCCGCTAAATATTTATTTGAACTAAGCCAATGATGATTTGAATCAGTACAGAATGTAGTTCCCTCCCTTGAATTACAAATCAAGGTCTTAAAGCGACGAATCAAGGCTTCTTTGATAAAGATGCTATTGATCAGATAGAGCTAGTCTATGCATTAGGGCATTAGGGCTCTCGATTTTTCTGTGTCTAACAGACTCGTAAGATTAGAACGAAGTATTGAAAAAAAAGGGGGGAAGTAAAATTATTCTTTTCCACCTAGCATTTGCGAATAAAATAAACAATCAATATTAAACAAATATTGCGAACTTACATTTTAAGCAAAAAAACAATGACTTGTATGGTATTTCAACTATTTCAACAACTTTAAATAAATTTATGTTAATCACTTAATTCTTAGAGTTTGAAGTGGACAGAAGGAACGTGAAAGTTTCTATATATGGGGATAAAGGATTATTTGCATCTAAATATTAGCCGGAATACACGAATTTTGCGGCTTTCCGTTGAAAAATGACAATGTTGAAGTGGCCCAATCAAAAGTGTTAGTAACTTGCGAGTAAAGAGCTACCAAATTGTCAGATTGAAAGACCCCACACCGGCGTACATTCATTCTAGTGAATATCTTTTATGTTATTCCTTTTTTATTTTTTAGTCTCCAGAGATTTATTTGACTTAGAAAAAGTGAGCAAGAGCAATACAATCAAAGCACTGCCGTTGTAAACATCACCATAGCTTAGTCCAGTTTCGATTTTCCATACAAGTCAAAATTCAGGCACCAGTGTGACTCGTTAAACAGACTGAAAACCAAAGTTAGTAGTTTTCCAACCCTCAAAGGAGGCCACATCAGTGTCAAAGTCCAAAGTTTAATTCTACTTTGAATTTTGTAACTTTATGTGCTACCCAAATAGTAAGTAGCAAGATGAAATCCTTTTGACGGTCTCTATTTGTTACTAAGCTGAACGTAACTCTTGTTGTTTAGCAACTTGCAACATACTTCAAGAAGGCTCTTTACATTTGTCATGAATGTTACTGCTGTTGTTTAGGAGAAATGAAGCGTAATTGTTTATCACAAGCAGTGTGAACCGAGTGCTACTTCAGATTCTTGAAGTTTTTGCAAGCAAAAAAAGCTTTCATCCTCGGACCTTGCGAATTAGTTAGATTGGTATTGGAAATAATTTTGGCTGCTTGTTTCCATTACCCACAAGCGATAGTCGACTAAGATGGTTTCTGACACACAGGCCGAAGAAGATTGACAGCAACCTGCTCTGCCACTGTAGCATTATGTGCGACAGCTACTCGAGGAGGAAATAGACGGCACCCTTGCCAGTAGTGAGCAGATAACTCTCATACGGGAGCCAGAGGTACCTGATGCTACTATATAAAACGGTACGATTGGAAGAAAAAGAGGGAAAAATCAACATTTTGATAAAATTCAAATCTCAAGAAAATGTAAAAACACTGAAAGAAGTCGCAGGAAAAGATGAACAAAGAAATGCAGCTATGACCTGTCCGACTGACCATAGAAGGGAATCAAAGAGCAAAAACAAAAAATAGAGAACAGTTTTGAATACGCTGAGTCCCAGGTTTCATCAATATTTTTTTCATCAATATTTTTTTAAGTGTTCCAGATATCATTATTTTTAAGAGTTACAGACAGCAATATTTTTAACGGTTCTAGACATCAATAGTTCAATAGTTCAAGACTTTTTTTGGCCCTACATGTGAAGTTATTCGTTAAGATTTGTCAACTTGGAAATGGCTCATAATAATGCATCAAAGCCAACGACCGTTTTGTTTTTTTGACATTTTTTCATTACCAACAAAGGTTTCATTTTATATCCCTTCTTCTACTCACTAAGACTGTTTTTTTTTGACACCTGCTACTCTTCTTTTTTTTTATGTTCCTTCTTTTAATGGTGCTTTGAAATTCTATGCCTATATTTAAACTTCTAAGAAGTTAATATTTTTGAAATATCTATCAAAATTGTTAATATATTAAACAAATTAGAACTGCTCTCAACAAAAGTCCAAGATAGTTTAGTGGTTAGAATTCTCGCTTGTCACGCGGGAGACCGGGGTTCAATTCCCCGTCTCGGAGTTTGTTATTTTTTTTAATTTAAGTGTTTATTGCATTATCGCTAATCTGGCAGCCGAAGAATATGAGTAAAAATACTTATCTCTCGCTGCCTTCGCTTTTTTTGCAGCGGGAAAATGTATTGGAGATAATGAACTTTTGGGATTACTGGGTCACCAAATGATATTCTTACAGCCAAAAGGCTTGGTGAGAGCCCTTCACCAATAAAATATAGTCGGGAGCAGTCTATCTCTCCCTTTAATTCAAGGAAAGTAACATATGGTTTATCAAATGCGGAAGGGTTTTACGCTGCCGTTTGTACACTTGAACAGATAAAAATCGGGATACAGTTTATCATTTCCTTGCTACAGGGCTATTGTGTTTGAAAGGTTCTTACGTAAGTTTTCGGATTATGATTTCATTAATACGGGGTACTCGGTATACGTTTAAGTCTGGAGGCACCAGGTGCTGTCGTGGGAATAAATCTTTTTGTTCAAGCATGTTTGCTCAAAGCATAGTGGCTTTGCTGATGTTTCTAACTTTCCATACACCTGTCGCTGCGACAGAAAGTGTTAGTCTCGAGGTTACACCCAATGTTTTGGGAGTAGTCGACTTAGTGCAAATTATAAATGAGTATCAAAGCGGTATACAAGTTTTGGGACTGAATCAGAAAAAGCTCAGCCGTCTTAATGAAAACTATCAGAAGATTTTAAATATATCACCGCTAACACTTGCATAAGATATTCTTTGAAAGAGAAATTTGATTTAGAGAGATTGCATGGATCATTGGAACTGGCCGATGAGATTCGTAATGTGCTGATAGCTATAGATATCACCATTTTGACCGTCTTGGATTACAAAGTACAGCAACTGGATGTAAATATTATGGATGGGCATGGAAATATTTTACGACATATCAGCTTGGGCGATGTAAAGCTTCAAATGGCTATAGATTATCCATTATTGAGCGTCATAAATACTCACACTTCAGATTACATTGATATATGTTTTGAAAACATACAGATAGACAAATCCGGGAAATCCACAGTTCAGAACATTGACGTTTAATTGTCAACATATTTTGGAGCCTCCCAGATCATGGAAACCTATCACAAACACTCAGAAGGACTTGAAGTGACATGCAAAAAGATATCTGAAATCGAGAAGGAGGTGAACCTAATATATGGCGAATGTACTCAGCTGCTTAGGCGTGAATTTCAATTGCGAAATGTTAATGAATCCGTTTTGAGAAACTGCACATTGTATAATATCTCCACAATTTTTTTGCTAGTGATTTTGAACTTCATGCTCGCCTGGTGGCTGATAAATTACCTGAAAATACATAATATTGTATGAACGGTTAGGGACTATACGATAGACTCATATCATTCTTGAATTGCATCAAAATAGCTGGGGTATCATTCGTTGTTATGTGACAACGTACTGTTGTATCGGAGCAAAAATAACCATTGATTAATATTCAAATGAACTAACTGGTTTTGCTTAAAGGAGAATGCTATTCGGAGCTGTGGTATCTATCTCATCATTATCTTCATCAAGAGTTCCATTTTTAGCTGCTGGTTTACTGGGGAAGTCACCATGTAGCAATTGCGCGCTGTCATTTGATCTGCAGCTTAGTTCCTCTTCTAAAATTTTCACTCGCTCTCTTTGGTTTCCAATGACAACTTCATTTTCATGTATTGCCTCATTATATAGATGAATATCGGGCTTCGTTGGGGAATAAAAGTCGGAATCTCCTAGATATTGAGAGTCTTCTTGGGCAGTTTCATTATCACCATCTTCCCTTTTTTCTTCATCAGAAATTAAATTTTGCATGACACAATTTGATTCTTCAAGCTTGGAGATCGATGACTTGAGCTTTTGCTTGATGCTTTCGAGTTCAGACTCCGTCATTTCATTAATGGCCAGTCTGAATTCTGGAATTGAAATGGGTCGATTAACGTCAGACATAAGCTAAATAAACAGCTCCATATAGCTTTTTAATGCAGGCTCCTTTATCAAGAAATTGTATACAGCTAGCAGCCTGACGACGAAATGTTGCGGCGCGGAGGCGTTTTTGAACAAGAGTATTTGTTGCTATGCAGGAGAATTATTCGTCCAATATTGTATTGCAGCGTCTTGAGGAGTTTAGTAGATTACGTAATTTAAACTAATGTAGAGCTTGTTAGATTATTTAACAAAGGATTTAAATCCCTCGAAACCCGTACACCGAATGAAAAAATTGAAGAAACTTCAAAAGATTGATTACGTCGATCGACCAATATTTAGCAAACGCGTAATTCTATCTTCAAAGAAAGCAAAGAAATGATCCTTATTCGTCGTAACTGATTCAGCACGAGAGCTTATTTCAGCACTTGAGAAACCTTCATAGTGAACCAATGACGGAACAGGAGTTTGGTATCAGAGCAGGAGCAAAAAAACGGAACCGACTGTGAAGTACCATCTGTGGCAGCCAAGCGACCCTCTGAAGGAAATCATCTCGGGAAAAAAGTTTTAAAAAACAACTCCTGCTGTTTTTTCTGATAGTCTACCTCCTGGATTTTACCCTATCATCTTGACGTGGTTCCAATGATCTGAGAGATGTGAAGCAGCATTTATTTCTAGCACACGGGATACTCAAAATATCGCGTTCTCTGACTTTCAAGAATGCCTTGGATCGCATTGGTGAGGGTCTTCTAGAGTCGTTTGATGCTGGACAAAAGGAACTCGTCGACCTCTCTTTTTTGTCAAATGAAAAGACTGAAGCTGAAACCTGGGACTCCTTGTGGGCTCTTTTTTGTGCTAGACATGGTGTCTCATTTGAGGCCTCTCAAAGTCCCCTTTTGAAACGTATGATTTGGCAATTGATTAAGTACCCTTCAAGTCTTAATTCTTCTCTTAGCAATCCACGAAGCACAAAAAGGGAATGTACCAAGCTCCATAAACAGTTGAAGAATATTCTTTTGAGCTGTTGGAAGCAGAAAACAGAACAATTGTTTCCAAGAAAACGTGTCTTAATGGTAGTTAGCAAAGCCGAAGTTCATGATTTCTTACGTTCAACACTGAGGGATTTGATCGCAAGTGGCATTCAGTTCGTAACAATTAAAGCGCACGATTGGAAAAAGAAGCATGACGTTCACTATATGTCTATTACTGTCTCTCTACTTGACTCAGATTTTCGATTCCGGCCTTTGACCCTTCGATTCAAAAAGATTGGTGTGAAAACAAAGGATCGCCATAGAGTGCTTTTTGAGGAGTTTGTGGAGGATTTTGGTTTACAGAAGCTCTGGGTTGCCACTGTCACTGACAATGGCTCCGATATCTTTGGTTGTACAGAAATTTTTGCCTCATCATCCAACTTTCCCGCTTTTGGTAGTCACATAAGGTGTTTGGCCCATATATGTAATCTTATAACGGGAGAAGTTTGGAAATCAGTTGGTCCTTACATTCAATCTCGGTCAAGCACAAACGCAATTGATTCTTCTGATTGGGAAGAGCTTGAAGACCAACAAGATGGAAATGGGCTTGAAGAGGACGATCTTTGGTTAGAACAGCTTGATCTACCTTTCAATATAAGCGGCATACAGATAGTTGGAAAAATTATCGCAATCATCAAGGCCTTACAGCTAAAGCCCAAACTGAAGACAAGCTGGAACGAACATGTCACTGATCTTGGATTTGGCAGAAATGCTTGCTTGATAAACCAATCCCCTACAAAGTGGAACGGTGTCTTCGATATGTTAGAACGATTTATTCACTTGAAACCGGTTTTGGAGGCTGTCAAAAACAGACATCCTGCGGAGAGTGTATTTCAAGCCGTGGATGAAAACGATTTTATCACGAGCGCTTTGCTGATTAAAGTTCTACAGCCGTTTAAGCTTTTCACACTGGTCGTCTCAACCAACAGGTCTAGTTCTGTATTCTATCAACAGATGTTGTTGGCTATTGGACTGACGATAAAACAGATCAAAGAAAAAGTCCCCTACATTTC
>JAKTPG010000057.1:0-63669 GCA_030557505.1 Ogataea maris
CCCCCCCCCCCCCCCCCCCCCCCCCCCCCCCCCCCCCCCCCCCCCCCCCCAACTTTGTTTTTTTCTCTTCACTAAGCGAGCGTGCCAGTCTGCTCTTCAGAGGGAACCACCGCAAGAACGAAAGACTGCCAGGGTGGACGGAAGGCGGCCGCATTGGGAGGCGGAAGAAGTGTTGATTCACGGCAGCAGTATCAGCAGCGACAGCAGCAGCCTGGCAATGTCTGAGCGGACAAACGTGGACGCGACGGGCGAGTCCACTGAGCGTACAAAGACTGTCGTCTCCACAGTCTCATCAGTCTTTGGAACAGATTTCGATGTGGTGATGTCTCTCCCTGCGCAGAGGCCCGTCAAGAACCACAGAAACACCATCCCGATCACGCTACATCTAAGCTCTGCAGGGACCAACACAGAGCTTGGCTGCTTTGTGTACTCGATCGCGGATCTGAGGCATTACAGCGAGAACGCTGAAAAAAAGAAGGTCTACCAGACTCTCATAAACAACTCTGAAGAGACGCTGCTAGAGTTGGCGAAACGACTGGGCCAGCTGACCACGCAGCGCTACGACTCTCCCAGCTACGTGAGTGTCAGCGGCTCGGCAAGCCCCGAGGAATTTACGTCTGTAGTCCAGCAGGTGTTTCTGCTGCTGGATCAACAATATAATGAATAGAAAATTGGCTCGACACCTCCCTTGATATTAATTATGCACATAAATCCTCACCACTTAAAGTCCTTGTAGGTCCACTTTTCGGTGATCTTTGGTGAATACTTACGCTTCTGTTTCACCATCTTCCGCGTCTCTATCTTGCCCTGTGCTTGCAGCAACTGCATTTGATCGTACAACAGGTTACCTTCAGGCTTGAGCCTTCTTAGAGAGTCGCTCAACTCGTGGCTGAGCTTTACTTCTAGCTCACCCTCCAAAGGCAGATGTTTCGTTCCCAGCTTCTTGGTGCCCTTGACAAGTCTGCCGTCAGGCTTGTCCGTCTTGCTAGCCTTTTCTGAGGCACCTTCCGTGGATGCAAGCCTATCCGGGAGACTGGTTAGCTCTTTCAGTTTTTGTTTGACCTCCTTCAGTTCCTTTTGGAGCGCCATTCTCTCCTGGTGACGTTTCTCCTTGTTTCTTTGGCTTTGGGTTTTGCGCACGGCCCTGGTTGGAGGGTTGATCGATAGCGAATACTTTTCCTCAGAGTTTTCTTCGTCCTTTTCTTGCGCGACGTCTGACTGGCCCTCCATATCGTCATCAACCTCGTTGTCACTCAAGTTGTCAACAAGAAGCTGAATTTGCTGCCGATGCTCCTCTAAAAGAACGGCTTTGTCCTCTTTAGATTTCTCTTTCAGGTACTCTGACTCAATGAGACTCTTCCAACTTTCAAAGGATGGATTGTATGATTTTCCCCCAGGCGCGACGGTTTCTATCACTTTCACAGTCACAGGAGCCTGCTTCATAGTCTCTGGTATCACTGTAGCTGGAGTGTATCCGATGGAACTAAATTCTTTCAGGATCTGAGGCTTGGAGCGCTTCTTTCTCTCTGCCGGGTCCATGTCATCCCATGCGTCGTATGCCTTTCCTGCGAGTATCCCCTGCCGTTTCGTGAGTGCCTGGCTTCGAGTCACACCTTGCACTCTGCCTGCCATCTCCATCAGAGAAGAGATCTTCTTCTTGTCGACCCCTTGCACTTGCTTTTTAGTTCTCGTTGAAGTCAAAGCTGGAACTTTTGATCGCTGATCAAGAATTTCGTGCGATTTCAAAGGCTTACTGAAGTCCTTCTTAACCTTCTTCAACAGCTTTTCGTCCGCCTCATCATCAACATAGAAGAGTTCGTCCGAAGCAACTTCATCAAGCACCTTTCCGTGTCTGATGAGCTCTTGCTGCCTCTCTTCCAGACCTTTCTCTACATCAGCGATATCGATATTTTTTCTCCACGACCGCTTCCCCTTCCGGGAGGCCTGCCTGAGCTGTTGGGGTTTACCGTCCATCTCTGCTAACACGCGCACACAAAGTCAGACAGAGATTTCTGCTCTGAATAGCAACGCCGGCAATGCTGGTGCGATATGTGAGAGACAACCACCACCAGCACACCCGCCTTTATGTACAGAGAGAAGAAGCCCTATTGTACTTGTCAACTAGATATCACAAGAGATAAAATTTTTTTTTTATTTATGTAGGCGACGACGCGGTGCGCGACTATCGACGCATAAGGTTCTCAGCTATCATTTAGTCTTAACAGGTCAGACTAGCACACGCTGCCTGCAGTAGTGGTAAATCAAGCGACTGTTCTGGCACGCAGCTCTTGCAAGATTAGGACGAAGAGGATGGTGGCTCGCAATCTCATATTGCTTCCTTGCCATGGAATTTACACACCCCCACAAGCAGCAGCTGCATCAGAAACACCGATAAAGTCACCCTCAATAGGCCCCGGAGCAGACCAGGCTCACTGGCAGCTGGCTCCGTTCCAGTTGGAGGCGAATGACCACCTCTGCTTCATAAGGCATATCAGCGAAAGTTTAGATCGACTGGACCGTGACGCTGACGCGCTTCTTGTAATTTCAGGCGGCTTCACAAAGGAAGGTATCAAAACATCAGAGAGCCAAAGTTATTTAGATCTCGCTCGTGAGAGGGGCCTTCTCAGCTCGAACGAGGACCGCATTCTGCTGGAGGAGTATGCCAGAGACTCATACGAGAACCTGCTGCTGTCGATTGCCCGTTTCAGAAGTGTTACTGGGATATTTCCTGCCTCTATCACCATTGTGGGCTTTGAATTCAAACGCTATAGATTTTTAGAGTTGCACTGCCCTGCACTTCAATTGCCTAAGGACGTGGTTGAATATGTCGGAATCGGCCCCATTTATCCACCGATAGATGAGCTCGGTATAAGCTCAGAAGAATACGAAAGCCGTAAACAAGCTTTCTTCGAGGATCTAGAGAAAAGCGAAGATAAATATGCAATACAGCTATTTCGCTCCAGTCCCTTTGGTAACAAAGGTACCAAATTGCACACGAAGAAATTGTCAAGAGACCCGCTTAACAGAGGAAATGGGGCTGAATTCTACTCTCTAGAAAACGAGCCTCTGCTAGCTCGCATGCTAGCTTTAGATATGTTGTCCTCATCTGATGCAGAGGCAGTGTACAGAGCTGAGTGCAAAGGAAAGTTACCCTGGTCGACAGCCAAGTAGCTTTTAACCTGGTCACTATAACTCACTCAAAACTCTTCATACCCATCAAGTAATAATTGTAACTCAGCTTTGCGTTTTGTCATGATCTCGACATTAGCCAGCTGCTCTTCAATATAGCTGATTTCACCATCAACTGTATCGAAATCTCGGCTACCTCCAGCTACCTTCGTAAACTCAAAATTTTTGGGGCTGTGAAGCTCCAGGACATAGTCATGAAACTTCACCAGTGACTCTCTATGACTGATACTGACCACCGTTAGCTTGTTCTTTTTCAGTAACTCAAAGATCGCTTCTTCAGAATCGTAGGATAATGCACTCGTAGGCTCATCTAAAATAGCAAAGCTTTTTTTGTGAAACAGCACGCGTGCAATGATAAGCTTTTGACGTTCCCCACCACTGAGCATGGTAAACCAACTTTTGTTTCCTTCTTCTGCAGCTGAGAAAGAACTGTATATCTTAATCAACTTGCCGTCCACCACCACTTCATCTGTCACCATTTGTTTGTTATCTTCATTGACCTTGAGATCTGTGTCTAAGGTAGTAGAAGGATTGTAGTCCAGCGATTCAAATCTCTCTATTAAATATCCCAGACCCACTTCTTGAAGATATCTAATCAAGTCTTCATCGTGTCCCCCTTTCTCTAACATCTCCATATGATTCAATGGATAAATTATTTGGTCTCTCAGAGATCCAGGAACAAAATAAGCTTTCTGGGGTACATATATGATATCATTTGCAGAAGGCTTTGATAGTAATCCCGCATATAAAGGCCAAAGCTCTGAGATGATCCTTATAAGAGATGTTTTTCCAATACCGTTTTTACCAAGAATTAGTAGACTTTCTCCAGTATTGATCTTGAAGTTCAATTCCTCTAGCAACTTCGTTCCCGCGCTTCCCTGTGGGGAAGGAATTATTGTTGGGATTCTTTCAAATCTCAAACCGGGATAGTCGGCCTGTATTGTGCCGTTTATCCCTCTATTTTGAGACTGCAGTTGTAGTCTTGAACGAGAAGCAAATGAGCCTAATTTTTGTGTTGAGCCAAAGCCATTGGCTGTTCCATTTCCGTGCGCCAATCCATATTGGAAGTTGTAATCGTGCACTTGATGTAAATTCACAAGTAGCGTGAAAATTCTATCGGTGACTCCACTTACACGATTGATATCTTTGATTGAGTAAATGAGTCTCGATCCAGCGTCGGCCATTGTCAACATCAAACGTTTGTTGACTATGAAATTCTTCATGTTTGAAGATTCATCATCTCCAGAAATAGTGAAGACAATAGGAAAACTGGAAAAGAGGTAACAAAACGCAGGCCATAGGTATTTGAGAATATAGTCTTCTAAGAATTCATATTGGAACCGTTGCTGTATCTCCTTCGAGAAGTGCTGAAGCAAGTTTTGGAATATTTTGATGAGTTTGAGCTTTTCAATCTTTATGCCCTTATAAAATGATATTTCCTCGCAATTGTTCAAAAGGTTGAGGTTGTAATTGTAGTATATGCCTTCTAGATGTGATCTTTGTTTCCATAGCTTGTTGAAGTTTGGTGAGACTGTTTTCAGATACCATCCTGTAAAGAAGTAGCTCAACAAAATGCCCACAATTCCCACACTTCCAATGTTATCTCTCAAGTAGACTGCAAATAAAATCAAGTCAATTGATGGCTTTCCCACGTTTGAAAAGAGGGAGGACAACGACTCGCTAAACTTTTTAATGTCCTCTGTTAGGTATTGGTCGACGTATGTGGCGTCCAGCTGGTATGCCTCTAGCTCGTTATAATTGAACTGCATCTTATAATAAACCATTCTGGAATCCATGTAAAGATCATGGCAGTATCTTGTTAATGCGGTTCTAAAATTGAGAGCCAGTCTCTTTGAAAGGAACTTGATTCCTGAGTTAATGTATGAGGCAGGAACTGCAAATAGAAACCAGTAGACCATGCTTCTCAAAAAGGACTTTCCCTTGAGGCTGATCAAGTTTTTCACTATTTGGCCATCTAATCGAGTGACCAAGAGGGTGAGCCATGTACGCGAGATCAGGCACAGCAGTTGCAGTAGCAAAAGGGTTGAGTTTTTGTGGAACACCTTGGGTATGAGAATCAGTCTCCAGATGACGTAGAGCTTCTTCAAGAATTTGGACTCCACGAGTGTGTTGCTCTGTCCTGCGCTGGAGTGCAGTTCGTTTTCTTTAATGTACCGTTTGAAGATCAGTTTGTCCTGCTCGTATTTGTCGTAGTTTATCTTGTCTATCTTAATTTTGAGATTTGACTTCTTGTAGGGAACGTTTATGACGCGGAGGTTGCGGGACTCGTGCAGCCGCGCGCTCTGCCGGCCTGGGACGCGGGCGCTCTTGTGGAGCGCGCGCGAGGCGATCTGGAGCTTGACGTAGTTCACGAGCTTGATCACGTTATAGACGGTGATCAGGAGTGAGCAGGAGGAGACCGACAGCAGGAAGAGCAGCACCGGCTTGGAGTTCAGGCTGATATTCAGGAACCTGAGGATGCGGTGGTTTTTGCGGAACAGGCGGAACAGAGCCGGTTTCAGCCCTGTGCCGTGGAACCGCTGCAGCGCCAATGTCGAGGGGGGCAACGTCGAAAGAAGAGGCATGGCTGGCTGGCTACAACAGAGAACGCTGTGGGTGGGTTGAGCAACGACTGGCTCTGTCCAGGCGCACACTCTACACTACGTCTGCTTGATCGAATTCAGCAACATATATAACGCCCCTGCTCCTTACTCCCTGCCCCTGCCCCCGCGCGCCGCTCCATCTTCACATGCTCATCCTTGCTAATCTGGTGCCTGTTTTTCCCCTCCTATGCCCCTCTCTTGTCCTGGCCCCTGCGCTGCTCATTCCCACATGCTCCTGCCTGTCAAAAGTAATGCTCGATCCCCGCTAACAAGACGTTGCTAGCGGTGCCAGGAGTGCCCAATGATCTTGCCCTCCCCACACACAGAAAGCATGTGACGACGTTACGCTACCCCCCCCCCCCCCCCCGCTGCTCGCGCGGCGCACCCGGACACCAGCCACATCTCCGACTCTCGTCCTTGTGGCTGGTGACCCCCGACCCCGGGCCCGGCCCCGCGGCGTAGCAAACCAGAGCCAGATAAAAAAACACACAGACAAAAGGGGGCCCGCCGCACACAGCTCGCGCCCCGCCTCCCTCCGGCACGCCTGCGGCACAGCCAATAACATCGGGCGCAGTTGTAATTTCAGGCAGCGGTGCACGGAGGTTTGCCCCTTGAGGCATCTGCTGCTCTGCGGGAAAAAAAACTGTTGTTCTTTCTCAGAGTCATTAGGGAATGCTGTATTATAATAATAACGAGCAGTCAAAAAAAAAAGATGAATGATTGGAAGTCTACTTGGTGATACTTGTGGTCCGCTGTTTCAACACCCACTTTTGCCGCACGCGTATTGATAGCTACCATCGGCAAACTCTTTTGTACCCGTGTCCTGCGTCGCTACCTCTACCGCTCACTGTCGCACGCACTCCCCCGCACAACGCTGGCCGCCACTTCCACACCGGAGAGCCACTCGCAGCAACTCGGCAATCCACCTTGAAAAGGATCCACAGCACACACCCATCTGTTGAGAGCGTTTCCCTGTCACAGGCATCTTTACCTACACGCTTACACACAGAAGCATTGGGCGTGCTACCGTCTAGAAGCACCAGAAAACATTACGCCCCAATATGTACGCCGTTCTGCCAACGCTGCGCTGCGCCAGAAGCAGGATTACTGTGTCCTGCAGAACCGTGGCATCCATGACTCGCCTGCCCGTGGCGCCTCCTGCTCCCCTGCACAATATGTTTTCCACCCAGAGACAGCAGGTCCAGCAGCCTAGAGCATCTGATCTGGAAGAGAGCCAGGAGTATCTTTCGCCCGCGCCAAGTAAATGGGCAAAACACAGCATAATGGGCTCGCCATTCGAGCAACATAAAGAAACGCCAGAACACACAGAGACACTGACCCTTCCAGAAGAGGTTTCCGGCAAGCCTATAGAACGCAAGAGAAGACGCAGGCAGTTGAAGCCCTTACGGTCTGTCATTACGCTAACACCTACCGCTGTTCACCACCTCAAACAATTGCTTCAGCAGCCAGACCCTAAATTGATACGTATATCAGTGCGCAATCGGGGCTGCTCAGGACTTTCGTATCACCTAGAGTATGTTTCAAAACCGGAGAAGTTTGACGAAGAAGTCGTACAGGACGGTGTTAAAGTGTTGGTGGACTCCAAGGCTCTGTTTAGCATTATCGGTTCAGAAATGGATTGGATCGATGATAAATTGAGTTCCAAGTTTGTCTTCAAAAACCCAAATAGCAAAGGAAGCTGTGGGTGTGGAGAATCTTTCATGGTATAGGCATTGAACAGAACCTGTTCTCAAATCATTTCACACATGTTTTACACGACGACAAGAGTATATATAGCTTAATTTCACTCCTATAAGATTCGATTTTCATTTAGCTTACTACAGATAAGCAGCGTTTCAGTAAAGAAAAAAGCTTAACTTAAAAAGCTCAAAATAAACCTCTTTAACATGCAACAATCGCTCAAACAAACTCGCTCAACTTTCTTCATAATGGCGCGCACTCCCTTTGCAGATACGAATACTCCCGGCTTCTTCTTGGGAACTTACATCCATACAACTGCCAGATTCTCTTGTGATATTCATTAATGAAAGCTTTCTCAGATTCAGTCAGTAATTTAGGATTGATGAGCTTTCGGCAGTATGGCACCATCGTAACCGTCTCGAACTCCAGAAAATGCTTGCCATTGAAAGGTGCTTTCTCACTATATTTCACAAAGAACAAATTCTCTATTCTTATGCCGTAATTTCCCGGTTCATAAAATCCAGGTTCATTAGAAATTAAATGACCAGGTTTCATTGGAGACGAGTTGCAGTAAGGTCTGAAACCAATTCCAACACCCATAGAGTGGACAGGTCCAAACGCTCCTACACCATGACCTGTTCCATGAGCATAATCCAGTCCGTGTTGCCACAAAAACTGTCTCGCGATTGCATCGACCTGATAACCGGTGTATCCCTCGGGGAAAACAAGCTCTGACAAGGCGATGTGCCCTTTCAAAACATAAGTGTAGTTGTCTCTCTCTTCCTGTTTTGGATCTTTGAAATGAAACGTTCGTGTAATATCTGTTGTGCCCTCAAGAAATTGGGCCCCCGAATCACAGAGATAGATTTTGTTAGGATTGATCATTGGACTGAATACCTTTTTCGGCGTATAGTGAATGATAGCAGCATTAGCTCCTGATGAAGATATGGTCTCAAATGAAGCACCTTTGAAACCTTCCAACTGAGCTCTGAAATGAAGTAACTTTTCTGCGGCCTCATACTCACTGATCAAATCATCCTCGTTTAGTAGTCTGTCCTCTAACCAAGCAAAAAATCTAATCAATGCAAATCCATCCTTGAGTTGAGCACGCTTCTGCCCTTCAAGTTCGATTTCATTCTTAATTTCTTTCATTTCGGAAATTGGTGAGTCAACTTGAACGAAATTCTTTGCCACGATACAGTTGACCATCTTCCAACTTGCTTCGTTTGTCAATAAAATCTTTTTGTTAGCAGCATTGAGATTCACCGCGATCTTGCGAATATCAAACCAAACATCATCGTACTTCTTGCAGGTGCAATTAATTGACCTTAAGTAATCATTGAGATCATCACTGAGCGAACCATATTTGTCCGTGTATAACGTTAACTTTTTCCCCTCCACTATCAGATAACTGTAGAAAAGAGGATTAAATTCGATGTCACTGCCTCTTAAATTCAGAAGCCATGCTATTTGATCAAGGGCATTAAGAACCAAAGTGCTTGATCCGATCGTCTCAAAGTATGCTTCAAGTTTTTCCAGTTTCGACTCTGTGGATTCACCAGCGTATCTCATATCAAGTTTGTAAATCTCGTTCAAAGTCCGGATCGGTACCTCCTCAAAATCGCCCCATATTTTGTCAACTAAATTCTCTTTAACAGATACTAAGCTCACTTTTGCTTCTGTCTGGGAACACTTGTTCACAATGAGTTGTTGCAAGTGTTTAACCATTGTATAGCTAACTAAGGCAGGATCAATACCAATCTTAATCTCCACTCCAGAATCCTTTGCGAGTTGGATTGCTTGATCGATCGTCCAATCCTCCCAAGATGGTTCGCCTTTGACGCCTTGCCTTAGCAAAACCCAGTTGAAATCCAGCTCATCGGCAGCTTGAGTAAAGTATCTTCCATCTGTGACAAGCGCGGACGACCCCTCGGGAGTCTCATTCATACATAGCACATCTCGTGTCACAATAGCAATACCGGCAGAGCCGCTGAAGCCACTGATGAATGCTCTGCGTTGATCTACTGGGCCAGTATATTCAGACTGATGGGCATCTTCGGACGGAATGATATAGACTGCAATATCACTTGACTTCATTTCTGTTCTGAGTTTCTCCAGTCTGAGTGAGGTATTCATTTCCTTCACTGAGCAAGCGGAGTCGATAGTATACAGTGAATCTGTCTTTGCCCCCCTTCTGGGAGACGCTCCTGGCGATAGCCCGGAATGTGAAGAATGGCGGTGAGTTGCGGACCTGCTGATGCTGATTCTTTTTAAATACGTGGAGGAGCTTCTTCCTTGTCTGGAAAGCAAACCTGGGGAGCAGGTGCAGTTGCTGCAAGGTCTGTTGGAGCCGTTAAGAAACCGCCCTGGAGCGGTCTGCTTGATTGTGGTAGCCCCCGGTGTTCCATTGCTTGAAATCAGAGAGAACATAGAGGGCTTCGAGTTGAACGCCTGCGTCATGCTGGACAGCAAAGCCCTAGTATTCCGGCGCGCAGAGAAGTGAAGCCAGCTGATGGCGTTTGATAACAGAGAGACCTTCCCGCTGTCTATCAAATTTAAAAGGCTGCTAGAGAGAGCTAGATGTGCGAATGATAAGGCCGTTGTGGTTGTGCTAGATGCTCAGACGAGACCGGAGCAGGTTCCCGCGTGGCAAGGAAAGAAACGAGCAAGGCTTGCAAGTGCAACGACAGCTGGCCCCGTGCAAATAGAGCGACCAATTTGTGCGTTCTGTCACTGTCGGAACAGTCCACAAACTCAGTTGGCATTTTTTTGTGCCATCTTATTCCTTAAAACTGCACGGCAGACGCCTTGACTGCTAGTGCATTCAAATCACATCACTACGCTTGTTAGGCCATAATCTCAGACCGGGTAACCCAGCGCGTACAGCACAAAGAGGGCGCTTACCTCGGGGTTACCCGGATATTGCACACACAATAGCAGGCGAAGGCGAGGCGGGCGGGAAGCTGGACAGGAAGGGAAAAGAACAAGAACAGGAGGAAGAGAAAAAAATTTTCGCCCAAGGCGTGCCGTGCAGGGGGGGGGGTGAGGATCTGGGCTATAAAAGGCCCCCTGATTTCCCTCGAGGAAACCTAAAGAGCAGCCGCTTTTTGGTTTTCTCCTTTCTTTGTCGACGTACTTCATAGGATCATTTCTATAGGTCACGTCTCTCTTTGACTCTTCACAAGAGCCACTGAATCCAACTTGGTTGATGAGGTGGATGCCTTTGCACCCTAGAGTGAGAATATTCTAGCTTGACTACGATTCTTGTGATCTAGTCTCCTATTATTTTTTGCCTTTCACCCATGGCGCCGAAGTAGCTCCTTGCGAGTTCCACATCGGTGCCTAGAAAGGCGCGATGATCTTGACCCTGTGCCTTTTCTTCCTTCGGGAGGGGGCATTTGGGTGGGTGCAAATGGCTGTCTGACAAGTTATACCAGCCCATCCCTCCGACCCTGTTTTAGTGTCTGGAGAGCTGGGCTGGTACGGCTTGTAGAATTGTCTATGTTTTGGGTCGACCACTATATATACGCAGGTGTATGCAGAGCCAGGGGGCTCTGTATGGATAGCAATATATGGTTTATATTTTGTTTGATTGTTTCGAGTAGTGTCCCACTGGCCTACCGGTGCCGCGGAGAAGTAGATCATAAATGGCTTAAACTGTGCCTAGTTAGTTTTTTAATCGTTCTGTGTGGTTTTTTTTTTCCTTTGAGAGGAGAGAAGGCTCTTTTTTTGCATATACTAAATATTCAAGTGGCCGGGAAAGCGTGTGGGTCTGAAACGCCCTGCCTATGACCACAGTTGCAGCGAAGCTAGCAGACAGCCTCTCTTGCCTGTTGAGCATAAACGTTGCACTGATGTTATTATGGCCGAGGTTCCTATAGGAGATGTTATTCAGGTAAGATTTTGCTGTTTCAGTAACACGAGTACAAACGTTCTAGTTATTAACAAATGTTGAACCTTGTGAAACAGTTAATAGAACAGCTATACGGGCCAAGTGACAGCACAAAAGTGCATGATGTACAAAGGCGACTGCAGGACATTCAGAAATCGCCACAGGGGTGGAATCTGGCTGGCCAATTGCTGAAGGAGTACTCTTTCAACTGCAAGTTTTTTGGTGCGCTAACCTACACAGTGGCATTGAACAGTCATCTAGATGACCTCATCAAGACGGGCAGCCTGGATCAGGTAGAGCTAATGACTGTGGATGTCTTCCAAGACCTTTTACTGCTCATCGCTGATAGCCGAGTGAGACATAATGGAGGCATGTTTATTTTGAAAAAAATGATGTCCAACTTAGCTCTAATCTTTATGTTCAATTACGCCTGTTGGAAGGACCCCCTGCTCTCGCTGCTCTTTTCATTGCATGATGGGGCTCCTCTCATCCACAGATCTGAACCACACGCTTCCTCTGACAGAATCTCAACTGCTGTTTCAACCTTACCAACAGAACTCCTATCAATATTGGTGGTTTTTTCCCAAATAATTGTCGAAGAAGTGGCCAAGAAGGAGCTAATTAACTCCACTAATGTTGAGCTGCATCACTCCATATACGAGAATATATTCGCGACATCTCACATAATTCTTTTGACCTCATTCTCAAACATCAGCGACGCGAAATTCATGTGTTCTTGGGTCGACTGTGTTGCGTCTTGGATAATGTACTCTTCAAAGGCAGAGTTCGACTCGACAGTGAGATATGATTATACCGATGTCCTTCAACTCTTAATTACAGGTGTCTCCAACTCAGACGAAGAAGTCTCAATGAAATCTTTAACAGCGCTCAGCGACAGTTTGGAAACTAATCCAACGTTTTTCAAACCTGTGGTTAGAAATCAATTGAGATCTTTATTGTTTGGTGATTGGGGCAGACAATATGTGCGTCGTCTTAATTCAGAGCAGTATTTTGAGGGAGCCTACCAGTTCTCCCGCTTAGTGATATCATTTTTGGATATAGATATAACTGGTTGTGTTGCAGACTTGCAGCACGACAGCAACGACCCCACCTTCGAGTTTCTGCTAGATCTTACGAATTACCCCGGCATACCTATTATTGAGGAAATGATCTCAAAGGAGTTCGCTGATTTTTGGCTGCGTTTTGCTTACACTGCAATAGTGGATGATACCAAGTTAGGCACGCTTGTCAAGAACAGCTCGGAAGGGAAGCGTCATCTTGATGCTAAGGTGATCAGTCTTTATCACAGTATAACCAGCATATACTGGGAGAAAGCACATATTCCTGAAGCAGGTGACGATTTCAAAACTTTCAAAGATGAGTTTGTGATTTACCGAAGAGACGTGGGTGATTTGTTTGAGTCTGTTTATCCTCTTTTAAAACTACCTTTGATGGATAGTTTGTTGGACTCGGCTCTTCAGGGACTGAAGGAAACTAATAGCAGGTCCCGTGCTGATATTGAAGTTTCACTTTATCTGATAGACTCCATTGCAAGAAACTTTGGCGACGAAGGTGTCGATGAAGAATTGTTAAGAAAGGTCGCTTTACTAATTGATTCCGGGTTACTGGTGCTGGTTGGTGAAAATATCACTCCAAAATTCGAATATCTAGTTTACACAACCATCCAATTTCTCTCGACGGCTGAGTGGTTCTTACGGAGTTTCATAGGAGTGAATTATCTTCCTCAAATACTGGACTTTCTGTTTAAGTGCATGATGGTCTCGAAAGTTTATGAGATCGTAAGCTCAAGAGCCATTTCAAACATTTGTGATAGGTGTCGACTGTCACTCACAGAATTTCTTCCTGGATTTGAGGGTATAATAACTCGAATGATTGATGATATTTCTGTTGACACAGTGAGCAGAAAAAGAATCATTAACTCATTTGCGTCGATATTGCAAGGAGTCAAGAATCCAGAAATCCAGGCGGCAAATCTAACGAGATTCTTTGACGTTTTAGAGGTGATAAGTGTCCAGGCAATTGACAAGTTAAATAGCACTTCTTTGCCAGTTGACAAAGAGATGCTCACCAATTACTTGGTCAGTCTGATTGGCTCTGTAGCTGCAGTTGCGAAAGGAATGCAGTTGCCAGACGATGTCGAAGAAATGTACACAATTGATGAAGAGCAAACCATTCGTGAGTATTGGACGATAGATCCGATGCACATACATGAGAAGATACTGAATGTGGTGAACATATTTTTGACTAGAAATCAAAGCGTCTCGAATAACTATTTGATCATCGAGGAAATCACTACTATTTACAAATGTGGGCTAACAGAGAGATTACCGGGACCATTTGTGTTTGGTTCCGAAACTACAGTGCAACTTATAACAACAACATTTGGGTTACTCGCATCATCTTCGAGCTATCCGTTGTTGTACTCACTTTTTGAATCAGTAGTACTCACATCGCATAGAATTATTCCAAGCGAAGTCTTTGCAAACACCCTCGAGAACATATTTGTGAGAAAACTGAATAACTTGGAAGAGGATCCGGATTTTGTTCAATCAAATCTGAGCTTGCTCGGCACAACGTTATCCACAAAGCCGACATTGTTAATTTCCAATCAAAGTCTACTTGATACTGTGTTGGCCTTTGGAATCAGACATCTGAGCTCCCAGGAAGTACTTGTGCTAAGAGCTTTAGATAAATTTTGGGTGCGATTCATTACACTGACGAAGGGTGACAGACAAGACACTATCACAGTTAAACGAATGTTCAATGAAACGGATTTGGGTTATCTATTAACTATCGGTACTCTTAGGGCTTTGTTGCAAACACAGAGATCGAATTTGGAGGTATACATTGACATTATAAAAGCATTGCTTGCTAAATACCAACTGCTTATGTCCAATTGGCTGAATGCATCCTTCACTAAACTCAATGACGAAAGAACACTTGCTGGCTCCCAGCCAATTTCAAACTGGGAGTTGGTTGTTAAAAAACTCCTTTTAACCAAGGGTACAAGGAAAGCCAATAACGTACTAAAAGACCTTTGGTTGGATGTGAATGGGCTGGTGGATTACAGCAAATAGTACAATGGGTCCCTTGAGAATTGTACTAAGCATAAAATATCTTACTAAGACTACAACAGGACTAATTATCATAATGAAACAGCAAATAACAACGTAACCCCAGGAAAGCCTGAGTCCTTATCAGAAAGCGCGCAGACCTCGGAAGGCCTAAACAGAGTAACGATCGAGCATATCAGCCAAAGCTTCACACTCAAGTGCGTAGTCGATTTCGCCAAGACCAACGGCACTAAATCTTGCCCGATCTTGGCCCTGGTAACTATCGACCCGTCCTCTGACTCTGAAAGCGTACTCTTTGAAAGATATATGGTGGTTAATATACGTTTTCAAAGCATTCTGGCCAACATCTTGGTTTGTTGGGTCATCGGACTCATTTTTCAGCTTAAGTAACTCTGATGCAGGCATACCGATTAGCTGGGTTGCCTGGTCATCAAACAGCGTCATCCACATTTGTCCACTTTCATCAACAACGGATATAGTCAAAATATATCTATGCTTAGGCTCTGGGTGGTTGACGTCACATCTTTCACATCTCCATGTTCCATCAGCCTGTTCAACCACTTTTCTGGTGCAACCAACACAGCTGCATGCGGGATAGGAAAATGTATCAGTCTTCAAGAATGAAACAGTGGCTTTGATAGTAAAGTAATCAGCCTTCTCACTAAAGCCAAGTCTTTCGTCCTGAACTTGCTTAATGGTTTTTCTTTCGAAAATCGATTGTTTAGTGTTGAGCGCATTGTTAGAAGACCCAGATTCGCTTCTCAGGGACTTGAAGTTGCCACTAGCACCTTGAGTATCGTACCATCCCTTGAGTCTAAAGGCGTCGTCAATGTCAGGATTAACGACTATTGTAGCAGCAGGAATTAAAGATAGCGACTTGCCTCCATACTCTTGAACCTTGCAGCCTTTAAAAGCGACAACAGATCCAACCTCAACACTGAAATCACGGGCATGCTTATTCCAGAGACCCACATTAATAGAAAATTGGGTCTCGTCGACAATGGAGACATCTCTTCTGTCAAAGGGTTTACCTGTAGACTTGGCAATGATTTCTTGCTTCTCACCGACATCTTTCAGGATTCCAATGACGTCGATTACTGCACCATTCTCCAGATTTTGGATATCGGAGAGCTTGACAAAATCAAAGTGGAGCTTTGGCACATCAGCCTCATCCTCACAAGGAGTGATGACAGTGTCTCTATCCAGCTGTAGCTCATACTGGTGCTTCAGATTTGAAAACTGAGGCTTTGCCATCTGCATCGAGGCCTTGCTTACATAATAAACCTTGTTCTCTTCAATGAGATCCCAGAACTTGTCTGCGACATCGTTGAATGCGGTAGCCCTGATTTCGCCTGTCTCGTCCAACAAGTTCATGTTGAAAAGTTTTCCGACACCTCTCTGATTGGACCAATGTCTCATGTCCCCTTTGAAGGAAACACGGACCTTGATAGTCCAGGAGTTCTGGTAAGGCGACAGCTGGTCAACGGAGTACAAGTTTGCAGGCGCCTTGGTGGAAGACGGGTATGACGAAGGCTTTGATTTAGCCATAGTCTCACCAGCGGGCGAAGGAGTGACGTTGAGCTCGCTGCTGCCACCGTTGGCTTTCATCAAAGCGTTCTCTTCAGGGTGGTTTCTCAGGTACTCGTCAATGCTGGTGAAGGAGCTGTTTGTCTTTTCACCCTGGGCCGCGACCTCGGCTCTGTCGACAACAAGGAAGTGCTTTCCGCCCTGGATTGGGGTGATTTCGAACTGAGTGATCTTTAGAATGCAGTACTTTCTGAAGTTCTCGATGGAGTCCTGCTGGGGGCTCGGTTTGAAGACGGCGTTGATGGAGTAGACGCCATCGTTCAGCATGAGTCTGAGCCGCTCGCCCCCGCCCTCGCTCACGGATCGCGCCTGGTGCGCTTGCAGATAAATCTCATTAGGCAGCGCACCGCTCTGACATATCTTCAAGATAGTCTCTGGCGATAGAAACTGCTCCCAACTCATACTCGCTGCTGGTGCTTGGCGGCTGGCCTTTCAGGGGCTTGCAACGGTGCGACAGATAGCCAGGGGGGCTCTTCCGATAAGACGACGCGGTGCTACACGAAATGCTCCCTTAGGGAGAAAAGTCGCCATCCATATTTTGAATTCATTCTGGTGTTTTTTTTTTTTTGCGTTTATGAGTTTTCGCGTTTTGCTGCTGCGCTACACCGTGCTGCAAGACACACAAACAACAGGATGTCATGCGCAAACCAGAGGCACGAGAAGCAGGTCACGTGATCACACCACGCTAGCACCACCTGCGGCGAACCTGAGAGCGAGGCCCCTGGAGCCGGAGACGTAGAGAGCGCCGCTGGCCAGGTGGATGTCAGTGAGCGTGTCGGGGAAGCCAGCGTAGTGGGTCAAGGGCGCGCCGGACGCGGGGTCGAGGCGCACAAGAGCGTGCGAGGAGAGAGCAAAGACGCTCGCGGAGTCGCACGCCAGCCGTAAAATAGGCTCGTCCGCCACGTCCTGGGTCCAGCGACGCGTGCTCCCGCAGTAGCAGCTGACTGCCCCCGCCTCAGTGCCCACAAGGAGCAGCTCCCCGAGCAGCACCAGCGAGACAACCGCACAGTCGGCGACCTGCAGTTCTGCGAGCAGCTTTTGCGATGCGAGGTCGTAGACTGTGACGCGGCCGCTTGTGTGTGCAGCGTAGCATACCCTCCCGTGCATCTCCGAACGTCTTGTCCTTCCGCTACCTTCTTCCTGTAGCGCATCTGCCGCGGACTGTCTCACGGCTAAGGCAGTCACGCCATCCCCCAGCGGCCGCGCGCCCTTCAGCTGCGCGACAACCTCTCCCAGCCCGCAATTCCAGGCCATGATCGAGCCGTCCTTGGAAGAGCTGAGGAGGACCCTGCCGACGCCAACAACCGCCACGTCGGTAAGAGGGCTGGTCTGTCTGCGAAGAGTACGGGGGTTAGATGCATCTGTAAAGGACCAAATCTTGATGGTCAGATCGAGTCCGACGCTTACAATTACCTCGCAACTAGGGAGAAACTGGAGTCTGGTCACATCGAGTAAATGTGCTTCCTTAATGCGGTGTATCACTTGGACACCGTCAGGCAGGACATTGCCCAGTGTGATGCCCCCTTGAGAGTCGCCAAAAGCTATTCGAGCGCCGTCGCGAGATACAGCAATGCTAGTGATGTTGGATGCTATAATGCTAGAGTACGAAGCCACCGGGAGGGCGATTGTGGCTGTGGTGTTATGTTCCGTACTCAGCTGGAGGGCTGTGTCCGAGATCCTCGTGAGGCGGGCTGCGCCGTTGAGGCACTCGAACAGGACAGATCCGTTGCGCTTATACACAGAAAACGTGAGACTCTGCGAGCCAAACCTAAGCCAGAAGGAGTCCTGCGGCCGCGTCCCGCTGCTCACCGCAGCGATGGTGGGGCCCGCGTCACTCTGGACAGTCAATTGGGGGATCATCAGCTCGGTGTGTTTCTGGGTGTATGTGCCTAGGTGATGATGGCCTACAACTCGATGAAGATCTAGAGTCTATGGGGGGCTATAAAATTGCACACACTAAAGAGTGAATATATGTATGTATATGAACGAAAGAGAAAAAAAACACATATATATTAAAGAACTAGCTCTTAGTGTCTGTGCTATGGAGCGCATTTATAAAGCAGCCCCAACAGCGTCCGCCAGCCATGTCCGACGACGCCGCCGAGCAGGGCTCCAGCAAGGAGAATGAGGTGCTCTCAATGTTTTTCGAAGACTCGTTTGTTCCGCACGACTTCCTGGATGCACTCTTCACCTCGTCACTGAACCAGACGCCGCAGCCATCGAAGAGTAAGTCGACTCAGTTTGCGTCCGTGGCAGCGCTGCAGTCGCTGCAAAACAAGTCGTCGCAGCTGCTCACGCATCTCAGCTACTACGCAAATGAGCTGACGTCGCAGTTTGAAAAGAAACTGCTGGATTTGCATAACACGTCTTCGATCATCTCGTATTCTTCGAACTCTGTGGATCCTGCCTCCGTAGCTGGCTTTGTTGGCACCACGCGATTAGAGTACTACGTCGAAATGCTTTCTTCATCGATCACGTCACTCAGCAGGGACATCCAGGACGTCCGGAAGAAGTTGGACGCAACGGTTCCTGATCCGCGCTCGCAGCAGATCTCCAAAGACTTTCAAACTTTACGGCTCGTTCAGCAGCGTCTCGAGGCTGTCCGTTCTGTGTTTCAAACTGCATATGCAATCATGACAACCAGCGTCATTGAGGAAAGCAAGCTTACTGCCCAATCAGTGCCCCCAGATCGCAACGCAAGTCGCCCTTTCGCTCCCACAGGAACCGCCCCCCAGGAAGCTGATATTATTGTGTCGGTGGAGGTCTTCACCTCCTCACTCAACATCCTTGAAGAGACCATAATGGAGGAAATCCATAAAGAGAAATCCAGTAGTGCTGTGAATCAGGATTTGATGGACAAGATCGATCTCATGATCGGACTCCTGCCATTTTTCCGCAATATGACAAGTTTCTACCCTATTTACTCGCATTTTGTTGCTGCCCTGGACAGCGAAAAGAGACGGTACCTAAGCAAGATAAGGCAGTGACCGAGGCGGCATTCAACTCTCACTAACTCTCATTCGAGATCAAAATGTAATAGAAATACACTTCTATGTTTTGTATTTATATGTATATGTATATCAATGCTTAGTAGCTTTTGTCACCATAGTCCGAGGCTATAAGTGTGTTGTCTGTGTTTTCTGTAGCAGAGGATCCGGCAGTCGAAGTGGAAGATCGGGAACGCACAAAGAGTGACTTAAGATGCGTTACATGCAATAGGTTGTCGCTAGCAGACTCGCTCTCTGCTGGCTCATCCCCTGCTTCCTCGTCCGAGCTCTGCAACTTTGTGTTTCTCTTTTTAGGAATGAATATTGAAGCCCATGATAATATTTTGTTAAAAGCCCTCGTTGGGAAAACCCGCTCTACCCAGACGTCAGGTATTATTCGGATTATCATACCGGCGGGAATGGAGACAAGTCCACATATCAGAGCCGTGCCCCACATAGCTCCCGTCTGTCTCGAAATGCTGAAAGCTGACCCTCCAACAAACATGATAAGAATTTGAAAGCCAGCGATTATAAGCACAATCCAAATGAAATACCAGTTTCTAAAGAAATGATGCATGAAATCAAGATTGGATCGCGTGATCCGATCGCGAACATGAACAATGCCATCCCCTTCATCCAGCTTACGTGCCAAAAACAAGTTGAAGAATTGCAACCAAACAAAAGTGTTAAATGTGAGCGCAGATAGTTTTGTTTGCTCATGAGAAGTAGGATCACGGCCTTTGTAAAATATCTGGGCCCCAGCAAAATGAATAACAAAAGTAATAACAAGCTGGACCGAAGCCTGGCCCATGATCATCTTCCACATAGAGGTTGTTATGAGGGGTGTGTGTCTTCCAGCTGGCTTTCTGTGTAGGACATCATCATCAGGCTTATCGGTAGCTAATGCCAGAGCAGCCAGTGTGTCCATGATCAGATTCACCCACAACAACTGAACGGCAGTGAGGACAGAATCATCGTCAGACGATGCCACGGCAGAAATAAATGTTAACAACACGGCAGTAACATTCACTGTTAACTGGAATTGCACAAACTTTCTGATAGAAGTGGATACAGTTCTCCCCCATTTTATGGCGTCAACTATAGAAGCAAAGTCATCTGTCATCAGAATGATATCAGATGCCTCCCTAGCAACTTCCGTTCCTGCGACACCCATGGAAAATCCAACGTCTGCAAGTTTTAGTGCTGGGGCATCATTGGTTCCGTCCCCAGTCACTGCAACCACCTCTCCTTGTCTTCTGAGAGTATCCACCAGTATTCTTTTGTCGTCAGGACTAGATCTCGCAAGGACGCAAAGATCCTTGACGGCTTCAGCTCGCTCCTCGTTGGTGAGCTTTCGGAACGTGGGTCCCTCCATCCATGCTGTTTCACTAGAGCTTTGATCACTTAAAATACCGCAGCTTCTTGCAATTGCACACGCCGTAAGCACATTATCGCCTGTGACCATTCTGACACGCACACCGGCTGTCTTACACTTTGACACAGCACCCTTTACCCCAAAGCGTAAAGGATCATGAATTCCGACAAGGCAATCTAGGGTCAGTCCTCCACTTTCGTTATCAGATTCATCAGCAATCACTATCTTTGGTAATTTATGAGCTTCAGGGGCGGCCTTCACATCCTGAGAAGCTGTCTCCACGACATCACCAAAGAGAAGAGAAACATCAGCCTCATTCTTCTTTTCAGAAGACGCCAACCAACTTGGAGGCCATGATTCTTCCCCTATGTAGTCCCGATGTGCCAAAGACAATGTTCGCAAGGCATTGGCAGCGAGACTACCAATCTTTTTCTCAACACCTGCTTTTGTCTCTGAAGTAATTGGGACAACGGAGCCATCCACAGTTGTCCGCGAGCTGCATCTCTCGAACACAAGTTCTGATGCACCTTTTATGTAAAATCTGTATCCATTTTCAATCTTCACCACTATTCCTCCCCATTTTCTGGAGGACTCAAAGGGGATCACTTGGACAATGGCATTTTTCGATTTGTCTCTATAAGCATCTAATGTATTGTCATCTGAAAAGGCACTGAATTTATCTTTCGCCATAATCAGGAGGGCGCATTCAGTCTTGGATCCAAGAAATGGTTCTTCTTCTGTTTGAGGGGATGAAGTCTTATTTGATCTCTTTTTGAAAGGCAAAAACGATTTGCGAATCTTTGAGGCTGTTTCAAGAGCTTCATCCGATTGTCTGTTTTCAAAAGCCGTCGAGTTCAGAATAATGTTATCCAGAATCCAACCTTTGAGTTCAGAAGGCAAAATAGAAATAATGTCTGTGGAGGGACGCCGTTCAGAGACTGCAGAGTCATCAAATTCGGAATCCCCGAGAATCCCTGCTGTTACTCTCATCTTATTCTCTGTCAGCGTCCCTGTCTTATCTGAGCAGATCGCAGTAGCACCACCCATAGTCTCACAGCTCTTCAATACTCGTACTAGATTTCCATCTTGGGTCATTCTGGTAGTGGCAAAAGCAAGGGCAAGAGTGACTGCCAAAGGAAGACCCTCAGGTACAGCAACCACAACGATAGTAATGGCAGTAATGAGAATATTGACAAACTTTGTGCCCTTCATTGTACCAGTCAAGTCTGAGTACCAAGTTCCGAGCTTGACGCAAAACTTAATAAAAAGCACTATGAAGAGAATTAGTGCGGCTATTATACCAAACTTCGCTATTCCATCGGCCAAACTGTTAAGTCGCACCTGCAGAGGGGTAGCCTCTGGTTCATGGTGCAGCGATAGCATGATTTTCCCATGCATCGAATGCGGCCCCACGGCAGTCACCAGGGCAGTCCCTTGGCCGTTTAGTAACTTGGCACCCGAGATCAACATCGGGTCACCTACGCCACGGTCTCCGATATCGCAAGTGGAATTCGGCCCAAAGTCAAGATTGTAGTTTTGCAGCGCTCTTGATGCTGGCATCTTTTTCACTGAATGAGTCTCACCCGTGAGAGAGCTTTCGTCGCACTCGCACTCGCCCGAAACCATGACCGAGTCCGCCGGGACTACTTCACCCGTTTCAACGTATATGAGGTCGCCAATGAGCAAGTCCAAAATTGAAATGTACTTCTTTTCTCCGGAGCGGTATACCACAACATCTCTCTGGTCTTTCTTTGAATTTAGGCGCATGAATTGTCTCTCCTTATTGTAGTCATTGGCGGCGCCGACAATAACCACTATGAGAATGGCGACTATGATGGCGACTCCCTCGACCCAGTCGACCTTGGGTTCCGGTTTGCCCTCCTCGTCGTATTCCGTCGGCTGGCCAAACGTCTCATAGAGTCCAAGAGCTAAGGAGACGACGGCTGCAACGGTCAGCATGACTAGAATCTGGTCGTGCATTGCCTCCCAGCATAACTGGAGAAACGACTTCGGGGTCTTTTGGGGTAGCACGTTTCTTCCATACTTCTCCACACGTGAGCGCTGGTCGTATTCGAGCCCGGTGATCGAAAGGCCCTTTGCTTCGTCCGTGTTGAGGTCACTCACAATGCGCGCCACTCCCCCGATCGCGGCGAGCTGCCGCAGTGATTTGGGGTCATGGAGCTCTGCGAGCTCCTCTATCGTCAGACTGAACTGCACAGGGCGTTCCTCTATGTCAAATCCGTCGGTTGTCATCGCGGTTTAAGGACGCTAGGGACAGCTATCTCCGCAAGCCGGATCGCCTGCTTGTTTCTGAAGAGAGTGACAGCCTGATTTCCTATGGAGCCCGGCGCTGTTCACTGTTGTATATCCCTTGAAATCCGCCTGTTAAAACTCCCCGGTGTCGTGCCACCGTTCAGCTAAGTCATACACATATAAAAGGCGCACACCCGCAATCAAGACCAGCAAGCGACGCCTCCGAATGGCAGCCCTGTCATGCTATCAGGCACAGACCCTTTTGAGTCTCTGTTAAGAAGAAACGAGGCTGAGTTGCGGAAAATTATCGAAAAAATAAAAATGAGTGTGATAATCGATTACCAAGCACAAGCAAGGAACAATATGATAAAAGCTAACAAAGAAAAAAGAAACAACTAAAGCAAGAAGAAGGACCCTTGAAGATTAATGTTCCTTTCCTCATGACGCCTGCCTCCATTCCTATCACGAGGAACAAGTGTGCGGGTGAAACGGGAGGTGCAAGAAGCTGCACACTTATATAAAGCTACACAGAGAGCCACAATGGGGTGTCGTGGACCGAGTAAGAGCACACACACATGTAGAAAGATTAAGGAGCTGGCTTGCTCAGCTCTTCAACCCTATGTTTTTGTTTTTTTTTGCTTTTTGGTGTTTCGCCGGCCATCTTTCCTCAGCTACCATTCTTCTGGTTCATGTTCAGTGGAGGCAGAGAGAGGTGGTTGATAGATGGAAGCGGCATCTGCATGGCCTGCGCCTGCACCTGGGCTTGCGCCTGTGCCTGTGCCTGCGCCTGCGCCTGCGCCTGAGCTTGCACCTGGGCAGCGTTCTGCTGGAAATCGTAGCCAAACAGAGGGGTCATATACGCCATGTTCTGCTGCTGCTGCTGCTGTTGCTGCTGTTGCTGCTGCGACTGAGGTTGCTGCTGCTGCGGCTGTTGCTGAGACTGCTGCTGTCTATTCATAGCGGCGTATATCTGTGAAGGATCCATCATCTGTGACATGTAGACTGGCGAGTAGTTTTGCAACTGCGCAGGGTCTATCTTGGTTTGCTGCGCCTGCTGCGCCTGCTGCATCTGGCCTGTCGATGCCTGGCTGTTGGAGTATCTTTGGCCTTGTTGGCCATTCATTTGATTGACAAACGTCATGTACTGCGCCTGATCGCTGATAGTGGCGGCAGGCTGTGAAGAGTTTGGCGAAGATCCACTCTTTGCGTTCGTGTGCTGGTTAGAGGATGACGACGAAGTGGACCCTTGCGGGTGGCCGCCTGCAATCGATGGGTAGAGATCTTCAGCCTTGAATTGCTGCTGCTGCAGCGCCTGGAAATACAGAGCCTGTGGCTGCTGCTGCGTTTGCGATAACTGCTGCATCTGCTGCTGAGGTATCTGCTGCCCAGGCTGCTGCGCCATGGTCCCAGTAACAGTATTGACCATTTGTGGGAAATACTGCGCGCCCGCAGACATATTGAATGGATATGGGTTGTTTGGGTATTGAGCGACATAGGATTGGACAGCTATATTATGGTTCCGAACAGCCTGCTTTGGGTTGCAAGTGTCGCAGCTCTTTTTGTTATTTCTTCTTGGGGTGTACTTGTAGCCGGGGTACTTTTCAGCGTGCCGTTTTTTTTCCTCCTCTGCCTGCTTGTTCCAATACTCCTTCTCCTCGGCTGAAAGGTTGCGCCAACGCCGACCCAGCTCCCGGGAAACGTCAGGGTTGGTTCTAATTACATTGCCTTCTTCCAACAGGGCCTGATGATGTTTTTGTCTGAATAAGATGAAAGCATTTCTAGGTCTAGGGATACGAGTGCCGTCACTCTTGCAAGAGCATTTTTGAAAGAGCTTGTTTGACTCCAGCTGTGGGGCCTGGGCCTGGGGAGGCGGGGCCTGCATGGCCTGCATCATATACTGCTGCTGGTACTGCTGAGGGAACTGGATGGCGGACTGAGGAGCCGTCTGCTGCAGTGGGAGCTGCTGGTACTGGGGCACGGGAACCTGGAAGGAGCTCTGCTGTCCGAGATGCTGCTGGGCCAGCTGGTGCTCGTGCTGGTCTTGCTGATCGTGCTGTGGCTGTGTTGCCTGTGCCTGCTGCTGGGGCTCGTCTTGCTGGGGCTGCTGTGGTTCTGCGTGTTCCACCTGGGGCGTGTTGTCCGCGGTTTCAGACTTTGGCTCTAGTTTGATGGAGGCCTGGGACGGTGAGCTGGGGTTGAGTCCGTCAGACTGGTGCTGCTGGTGGTCGTTTTCTGTCTGCTGGTCGGCCATGATATGCGATAAGGGCGGGAGGCTGCGTTTGGGGTCCTGCTGGTTTTCGAGCTCAAAGTGTTCCATAGTGTTGCGGGAGACCGCGTGGAGGAGACAAGAGATGTGATGTGTTTGCTGCGCGGTTTCTTGTGTGTATGTCGGGGGGCGTGGGGGTGGCTGTGGTCAGGGCAGGGCAGGTGTGTCTCTCTCTGTCTCTGTGTCTGACAGGCAGGAGACCAAGGGAGAGCTGATCTAGTGGTGTAGCGGTGGTGCGCTGGAGAATAGCAGGGGCACCAAAAGTGTGTGGTCGATGGGGTTGCAGATCCGGATCAAGAGGAACAAGAAGCAGAAACAAGAAAACAAGAAAACGTCCTATTAATACACAAAAGAACAAATAGCGTCCGACACAAACCCGATGTTCCAAAACTGAACACCCAGACAAAAGAAAAATTATCCAGCAACAATTGGAGCTGCGTCGCGCGCGGCAGTCGCAGTCCCCGCAGCGCCCTCTGGGTTCCCTCCTCGCACCCCCCCAAGAAAAAAAGCTGCGCCACTCTCTCGTCGAAATATGGCGGGGGCCGGGGGGGCCCGCCAGACGAAGCGCGGCAGGGGTGCCAGGCGGAGGGGGGGCAAAGCAGAGAAGAGAGGTCCGTCTCCGCAAGTGTTGTTCTGCAGCGCTGTGTTTGTTTTTCTGTTCTGCACGCGCATGCAGGTCTCGGGCAGCCAATAGGAGCGCGCGCCGGGCACGCATTGTGTGTTACCGAGGCTCTCTGCCTGGCGGTGGCTCGCGGAGGGCAAGGCGCCGGGCAGCTCGCAGCGCGCGTAGGTAAGGCACGGGACGGGGGAGGAAGAAAAAAACGGCGCCACGCCGCCGCCGGAGTCGCTCCTCCGGCCGCGCCCCCCCATCTACACGGGGAAAAAAACAGCGAGTTAGCCTACAACCGAGCAGCGCCAGCGAGCGGGCAGGACCAGCCAGGGGAGCCGCGCCCTGGAGCGTCGAGCGCCTCTTCCTCCCTCTGCAGCGGGCCCAGGCCCGCTGCGGCCGCCCTGCTGGCAAAAAAGAAAAAAAGGTCGGCCGATTCGGGATATGCAGCCCAACAGGGAACGAACGGCCTGCCGGCCGGCCTCTCTGTCGGCCTGCTCCCCGGTGCGCCCCGCGTGCCAGCCCCAGGGCCGCTCTCTTGCAAAAAACTCGTCGCGACTGCCTAACCCCGTCGGTGCTTCTGCTGCTGCTTCTGCGCTGCTTTTGCGCCGCTTCTGCTGCCAGTGTGGACCCACTTTGAACGCACATAGTGTAGGAAGAAAAAAAAATTTCACTCTCCCCCCCCCACTATCACTCCATACCCAAGTAAAACACCGACACACAACCCTACACACACACGCACCGGCCACGCTCCCCCGGATTCCCTGGGTTACCCGGCCGTTGGGACTCGCCGCGCCCGCAGCAGCGCCTTGTGTTTACCTGAAGAGCAGTTGCCTATTCAGCGGCTCTTTTTCTTTCGAAACTGCATCTAGACTGCCCCATCTAGACCCATGCTGCCCAAAAGAGGTAACTAAAAAATATTAAAATTTTGCAGTGCAACAATAGCAGCGTTGTCGCAGCTATTGTGCAACCGCGGCCTTTGAGGTTACCGGGTAGCCGTGCACTACCCTTGTTGTGTTTGTTTACAATAATTCTCCCCAAGTACCCTCCCAGCAGCACTCGCTCTCCCTTGGACGCTCAACAACCCCCCGCCAGAGGACAAATTTTGCATTCTTCTCGACAACTCCACTCTTCTTCCTCAACACCCTGCTAAGAGACTCCCTCCTTCTCTTTCTTTGGCTCACATCCATCAAGCAAGACACAAGTCGCACCTGACACGATCGTCTCCTCACCATAGTCATTCATTACAACCTGGGACAATCGACTTTCACTCATTACTCTCCAAAAGCTATATCCTCTATTTTTGATTCCCACGTTCTCTACAACTGATCCATCTCCCTACATCAATGCTACTCAAGACACTCGCTCCCTTGCTTCTACTCTTCTCTCAGGTGAGAGCTGACGAGGCCACAACAACGTCCTACGTGATCGTTACTGTGACAAAGACGGTCCTTTCTCCATCTGAAAGCTCAGCACTGGCTGCTTCGTCAGCCTCTGCTGCCTCCGTCGCCTCAGTCTCCTCGGCCTCAGTTGTTTCCGCTGCCTCCGCTGCCTCCGCTGCCTCCGCTGCCTCCGCTGCCTCAGTCGCCTCAGTCGCCTCAGCCTCGTCAGCCTCAGTGGCCTCTGCCGCTTCTGTTGCCTCTGCCGCTTCTGTTGCCTCTGCTGCCTCGGTCGCCTCGGCTGCTTCTGCCGCGTCCGTTGCCTCAGTCGCCTCTGCGTCGTCAGCAGCCGCTGCCGCCTCGTCCGCCTCTGTTGCCTCTGTTGCGGCACTCCGTAAAGTGCAGGGATTAGCGGCTATTGCCTCCGATGCCTCCTACGGATCCTCAGCGTCTGCCTCCTCCTCATCCTTCTACTCATCCTTCTACTCATCCTCTGCCGTCGCCTCATCCTCTCCAAAGGCCTCATCCTCACCAGTGGTCAAAACCTCGTACAAGTCTTCATCTGCTGTCCCAAGCTCGTCTTTTATCCCAAGCTCCTCCACCCTGGTGTACTCTACCATCAGCTCCCGGTCATCCCCAGCCAGCTCATCAACAGCGGTGTCGACATTTGAGGAGTCTTCATCCTCAACGGCTGCCTCCTCGTCTTCCAGTGGTTTGGCGGCTGATATCGCTCCTGCAAATGGCCTGCTTTTCGGCCTTGCAGGTGTGGCTGTCGCTGCTTTACTCTAAGCAGAGTGATTTGTTGTCTCAGCTTTATCCCTTTTTTTTTTTTTTTCGGGCTTCATAATGGGACTTTTTCAGCTCCTGTCTATTCTCTTTACTGCGAGTTTCAACCACAGGAACTAATGGTGCCCTATTTGCTTCTGCTTTTTTCTACTTCAACTCGTTTGTACTTTCGTTAAGGATACCTTATTTTTATTGGCGAATTTCTCTCAATGCTATTCGATAAACAGCTTTATCTATTCATGTAAGCACCCCTACGTAGCAGCCGCGCTTTCCTGCAACTTTATTAAACAGGAATACAGCCCGTTACGGCTTCCCTGAGGCGCCTTGATCCATCTTCCCATCCGGTGCTCCTTGGAAACCGACGCAAGCACCCTGATGCTGGAAGACTCGTCGTACGAGTCAATTTTGGTGACAATGCCTTTGGCGTTCGGCAAGGCCCCCAAGCACGAGAAACTGCGCAAGTCGCTCTCAAGTTTCCATACTTTTATCTCACCGTCCCAGGAACCGGAGAAAAAGACATCCGTGTAAGGTGATGCATGGATCGATGTGATCCAGAAAGGCTGCTTCTGTGGCGTTGATGAAGGCTGCAGGCCATGAGCCTGTCTCTGAACAAATAATGGTCTCTTTTTAGCCAACGACCACAGCGCAATATTGCCGTTATCAGATCCCGTCACGAAGTGAGACTCGTCAATCATGGACACACAGTCGATGCTCCCTTCTGCAAAAAAGTCTTCGCCCCGCGACTCGGCAGCCTTCCTCTTTTCGTCAGAGTCACCTCCCCGAAACATCAGTCTCGTCTCGTCTGGTATCTTCCATAGCATTGCAGTCCGATCTCTGCTCCCAACAGTCACACATCGTTCCTGCGCCAAGGCAGAAATATCACAAACAACATCCTGGTGCCCATATAATGTCTCCAGCTGCGCCAACTGGTTAATGCTATAAGTTCTGATCTTCAGATCAGCACAGGCTGCATAAAGTCTGTCAGTTCCTCGACGGAATGTAAGTCCCAACACATCCCCTTTTCTGTCCCTTGTTTCAAGAACGCGTATCGGAGCTAGGTTTTCACTGCTCCAAACAATTATTCTCTTGTCTCGTCCTCCGGTAACGACAAACTTGCCATCAGGACTGGTGGCGACGCACAATATCTCAGCGCAGTGCCCATTATTTTTCTGCTCTTTGGACACCGTGGTGAACTGAGGACCACCTTTAGTGTACTTGAGCTTGGTCGGTTTCTTGAATGAGTTCCTCACATCCCATTTGACTAGCTCGCTATCCTTTGAGGTTGTATACACGTAGGGGAAGTTAACGGATACGCCTGTCACGCCCATGGAGGAAAGACGGGTCATCTTGGGTTTCAAATCATGCATCAAGAGAGAGCCCGCAATAAACTTGTAGACCTGTCCCTTGTTCTCGGCCACGTCTTTCTGCAGCCTGGATGCTATTATGTCATTATCCAAATCCTTGGCATCAAAGTCATATGAGGCTGACTCCATCTGGAGGCCTTCGAGATACTTCTTTGCCAATCGTCGCCGCTTATCTGCCACCGTCTCTGTTTCATCGTCTTCGTCATCTGAGTCTGCCTCATGCGCTTCACTCGTCTGCGTCTCATCATCTTCGGATGATTCGCCAAATATATCGCTTGCCACTTCCTCCTCGTCGAGGCTCTCTGCGGCTTCCGCCTCAGCTTCTAGCCTCCTCTTCTTCCCATTGTCTCTATGATCAGATCTTGGCTTATTCCGCTTCTTCCTCTTTGCTGGATCGCTGAAAAAGGGATCTCGGGACATACCTGGGATACCTGGGATATCTGGAGGTAATGATGTCAATCTATACGAGTGTCACAGTGTTGCTGATTCCCCCCCGTAGTGCTGCGCACCCTTGTAGCATCAAGATGCCTCTATCAGCCTCATACCCTAGTTCAAAAACCCATTCATTATGCAATACACAAAAATTTTTCAAAGATTCGGAAAATAAACTTTACATCTTTACACCAAACATGCATACAAAAATACTGCTGGACTGTACACTACAAGAGAGACATTGAGCGCTTCTTCTAGTGTTCGTGTGTGGCCGCGAAAGACACTTTACAAGTCTCCGGAACTGCCAGCCATGTAGCAACCTTCCGGCAGTAGCTCTATGTCGCTCTGCAGGTCAAATATTCTATATTTCAGCTTACTGGAGCCTCAAGCAAACTGTGAGAAAAGTGTAGGCAAGTAATACACCCTTGAACTTAGCTTAAGGTCGATCGACGTGAATCGGCGCAAAGTGCGAATCAAAAACTAGCACACACGCACACACGCGTACGCGTTCAAATTTACGTACCTTCCACTGTTAACGAGGAGGGATTCTCCCTGCTCAAGCATCGAAGCTCTTCAGCGCAAACAACATGTCCATTGAAGAGCATGTCAAGCAGGTGTTTGTCTCTGCAGGGAAGACCTACGTGAAGCACTCGCCAAAGGGTGATAAACTCTATGCTCTCACCAACAACATCCTCAAGATCTTTGATGTCAGAAATCCCGAAAAGGAACCAGAAGTGCTCGACGTATTGGGGAAGCCTTCTTCATTTGAGATCAGCAGCTCCCCGACAAGCTTCTACGGTGTTATCACCTCCAAAGAAGGTATCTGTGAATGCTATGATCTGCGCAACTTGAAGTCACTGGGACGACTAGTCAGATCTCCTCTTGCACTACGTGATGCCGCATTCACACATGGGGGATCGATGGTCCTCTGTGGTGGATCCGATGCCGAACTAAAGCTTATCACGCTAGATAACAGCTCTCCTATTAGAACAGTGGCCACAAAGGACCAGGTCACAGCGATCTCCTACAATAACGTGGGAGACCTTGCGGCTGTATCACTAGCCAGCGGCGAATTGGTCGTTTATTCCTATTCGTCAACGGAACCTTCTCACATACACTCGTTTGCAGATATCTTAGTTCAGAAAAAGGCTATAGATGAAGATGATGACGACGATGTTTTTGATCACGAGCTGGAATCTGAGTTCAATGATAGCGAACCAGCACCAAAAGACGATCTAAGTCTATCAACGTCAAAGCCGGACTGGCATCCCAACGGAGATTTGTTGGCCATTCCAACAAGAATGAAAGAGATCCAGGTTTTCGACAGAGCAGACTTCAGTTCTCTCCGATTTAAATTTGATGGTCACTCTAAGCCTATTATTGACATTAAGTGGTCTCCAAATGGAAAATATCTCGCATCTGTGGGGCTCGATAGCAAACTGATCATATGGAACACTAAATCGTCCGGTAGAGTCAAGTCGTTCAATCTTCCCAAAACGCCATGCTCGTTGTCATGGGGCAAAGAAGATACTTCAAGCTATGAAATTATTGTGGGCACGAATTCAGGACATATAATACGGTTCGCGTCTGTTATTCCCTTGAAAAATACAACCGAAGAATCGCTCGTTGATGATGCAGCTGTGGAAGGATCCGACGCAGAAAAGGACACTGGTGCACTCGATGAAGATGAAATTGATGATCTCGATAATTTAAGAGATGCTGATGAGAACGATGAGAGCGATGAAACGGGATTGTTTGGAGACGAATTAGAAGATGACTTCATAGTTGATGATGACGGCACAGGATACGCGGAAAAGAAAAGACCACGCGCACAGGCCGCTCATTATCCGCAGCCTATCATTAAGTCACGAAAGCTTGGAAACTCCACTGTAGCTAGGCAATCCTTTTTCGAGTTGCAACCATACTCGCCCGGTGCGACTCCTTGGAATAGTAACAGAAGATACTTGACAGTTAATACGGTCGGCTATGCATGGTCAGTGAAGCAGGAGACTGGAAATACTATTACTGTTTCATTTTTCGACAGGGGATTGCATAAGGAGTACCACTTTAGAAACCTGGAAAACTTCAATGTTGCCTCCATGAATGATGAGGGCATCCTGCTGGCTTCCAGTGGAGCTGGGCCGAAGAGTCAGAATGCGATAGTATTGTACAAGTCGCATAATCAACAGACGTCTTGGATGCGAGAGTTCAAACTTCAGCCTGGTGAGTTTGTCACCTGTGTTGCCTTAAGCAAGACCTGCAGTTTTGTGGCCACATCATTGGGATTCATCCGGAGATACAGTCTGTTTGGTCGAGTTGAAAGAATTGAAAAAACCGCTCCAATAGTGGCGTGCATCAACAACGATAAATATCTGTTCACTGTCACGTCTGATTCTTCGTCTTTGGCGTTCAACCTCCAAGACTTGAACGGCAAATACTTTCAGCGAAATGAGCACCTACCTGTCCAGATCACTAACAATGTGCAACACCCGATTAGAGGATTGTTTTTCTCGTTAGATGGTGACCCCTGTATTGTTGGTCAAGATAACTATCTCTTGGTGTTAAGCAGGTGGAGAGATCCTTTACAAGCGAGTTGGATCCCTCTCTTAGACACTACGACTAGCATAAAGAAAATATCAGCAGGTGACAACGTGAAATGTTGGCCATTAGGACTCTTCAAAAATCAGTTTAATTTCATTGTTATAAGGGGATCTGACTATCCATCATTTCCTCTAGCTCTTCCAGCTGAACTCCCGATAAAGATTCCTATCGCTGCGACTGAAAGCGAAGAGACTGAGGGTACAGATGATGCTGAGGAAGAGCTAGTGAAATGCATCATCACAGGCGAGCTCCTGAATGACGCCATTAGCAATGACGACGTACTTGATGAAACTGCTGAGGACAGACTGACCGACATTAGTATTAAATATGATGCAGCATTACTGAAACAATTTGGGCAGTCATGCACTGCCGGGAACTTGCCTGACGCTCTTTATTTGGCGACAAAGCTGCGTGACGATCGCGCGTTGATGGCGGCTTCAAAAATAGCGGAAAGATTAGAGCTTGTCAATCTGATTAACAAAATCAACAAGATAAGAGAAACAAGGATGCAATTCGATTGAAGAGATGGAGGGCACGCGTCCTTAATTTAGCGACGTTTCTTGTGTTTTGTTCCCTTAGACCCAGTAAGTCCACTGAGTTCGCGTTTCGAAATCACCAATCCGTTTCTTGTGGACCGCCCTATACTATTAATTTTCAGCCCCTTATCTCTATTGCGTTTTACTTTCTTCATTCCTGACCCTATTCTATCGGTGATGGAAGTAGTTCCCGTATCATTGAGCGGCCGGAACTGTCCTTTCTTTTTGCTTGCAAGAACAATTCCCGCTTCCTTCGCTTCTTTCTCCACTTTCTCCGATCTCTTCAGCTGGTGCTTTATCATCCCCTTTCTCATGGACATTGGCATTTTCTCCAGCTTGTCAGGTACTCCAGCGTGTTTACCATTCAGGGATGAAACAGATCGCAGTCTCTCACTGAGAGTTCTCGCTCGCACGTTTCCAATTGGAGCATCATGGTCAAGAGTCTGCAGAGTCAGCTCTGCCCCCGAATAAACACTGTTCCTGGACCCTGCCAAAATGTGTGACTCTCCCAGAAGCCGTTCCAGGGCGAGATCATTTTTGACGTCCTGGGCCTCCTCTGCTGTTCGAGCTTCTCTACTACGATGTGCCTCGGCTGCTTGCCGCTTTTTCTTCAGCTCGCTAAGCGAAATTGGTTTTCCGCTCTTCAGCACTTTCTTATCCTGTTTTGATGTTTCCACAGCCTTGGGATCATATTTGTCCTCGAATTTGACAACTATTGGCGGCATTCTGCGCTGGCAACTGGTAGTGTAATGAAAAGCTGACAAGATCACAACGTACGGTCAACAGGTATAATAAGTGTGTATTTGCTTTTGAATTTCTTTCTCTGGAAAACTTTCACATTATGTAATCCCCAGAGGAACTTTTTCTAAACTTTTTTTTTTTTGGTTGGTCTTTAACGCACAAAAGAGAAATAAAATAAACGTCTTTTAATCCAATATAGTAGAGAGTAATCTTGATAGCGTAAAAGTGTCTCCAGGCAGTGGAACGACTTGAAGCTTTCCAAATGACGAGGTACATCGGGTGCATAGACATCCATGCCGGTAAGGTGAAGCAGATTGTCGGTGGACTGCTAACGAAGGACGACTCTGAAGAATCATCAGGAGTGGCTACCAATTTTGTCAGTGAAAAACCATCGAAGTACTATGCTGAGCTCTACCGCAAGAACCAAGTCGTTAGAACGCATGTGATTAAGCTCGGATCATTGGAGAGCAACGATGTCGCGGCATCAGAGGCCCTGGCAGCATGGCCGGGGATGCTGCAGGTCGGTGGTGGAATAAACGATACCAATGCGCAGAAATGGATCGAAAAAGGAGCCTCGAAGATAATTGTCACTTCGTGGCTGTTTCCAGAGGGAGTCTTCAGCCTTGAACGGCTGCAGCGGCTCTGCGATCTAGTGGGGAAAGAACATATAGTTGTGGACCTCAGCTGCAGGCGGCGTGTCACAGAAGCAGGAGAGACAGAGTGGGTTGTAGCCATGAACAAATGGCAGACGATGACCAGTACTTTTTTGAACGCAGAACTCTTCGAGCAGCTGGAACAGTACTGCTCTGAGTTTCTTGTGCATGCTGCGGATGTGGAAGGACTATGTAAGGGGATAGATGAGGACCTCGTTGTCCGCCTTGGGGAATGGTCCCACCTACCTGTGGTGTATGCGGGCGGCGCCCGCTCGACAGATGATCTGCCCCTTGTGGAGAAGCTCAGCAAGGGCAGAGTTGATTTGACGTTTGGCAGTGCGCTTGACATTTTCGGCGGCAGCATGGTGAGTTTCTCGGACTGTTGTAAATGGAACACCACGCATTAAGGCATCTTAGATATATGGCTTTGCCTCTAAAGGGTCTTCTGTTTAGGAAGCATTGCGAACACGGAGTAATACAGATTTCTCATAGAGGAAACGAGGCGGACACCGAACCTGCGGCCACTGTTGCTCATCGCTGTGAGCCACGGTTTTGACATTATGCGCAACAAGCCGAACCCGAGTCCCTGGAGAAATGGCATGATGATCTGGTCTCTTATCACTGCGTAGACTACAATTGAGGGTGTGACGACGGGCTCTGTGTTCTCGGGGTCCTTCTGGGCCTTCTTGGCTCTAATTAGCAGGCTTCGCTCGAACGCCTCCTGGAAGCGCAGGTCAGGGATCGTTATATCTTTAGCCATATTGCAAATCTCACTCTCTTCGGGCGCGCCACTGCGGTCTAGTTTGCGGTAGCTGTCGCTGCCATGCTTTGGAGTAGAGGGTGGATACGCTTTTGCTCATTGCAGACGTCTTCTTCCCTTAGTAAGGCCTCCTCTCGCTACACTAGCAGGACGGATACCCAAGAAAAAAACAAAAAAGAGAACAACGGTCATTCGTGCGTCGATCGACGGGACGTTTTAAGTTCCTTTGAATTTTTTTTTTTCTTGTTTGCCCATTCTCTATTCTCTCTTTACACATACAAATTGACTGCAAGTAGTAGCACAGCACATTAACAAGGGCAAGAGAACGAAGGAGTGTCGCACAACCGTCTATCACAGCGCGGTCTACGTGAGCACTTGGGCGATAGCGATGACTGAAGATCCACAGGTGACGATTCGGCAGGCCGGCAGAGATGAGGTGGACTTCATTCTGAGCGACGTTGACCTGTCGATGGCGAACTCTCTGAGAAGAACGATGCTCGCGGAAGTGCCGACGCTTGCGATAGACCTGGTTGAGATCACAGTCAACACCAGTGTGCTGGCCGACGAGTTTATTGCGCATAGGCTGGGGCTCATTCCTCTGGAGAGCGAGGATATCGAGCAGCTGAAATACACAAGAGACTGCACGTGTGAGGACCACTGCGAAAAGTGTTCTGTGACGCTCGAGCTGCATGCGATTTGCGACTCGGACGAGACGATGAACGTTTACTCGAGCCATCTGACCATCACGAGTCCAAACACCGGTCTGAACCTGGGCTCGCCGGTGGTGCGCGATCCGCAGGGGAAGGGTATTTTGATCTGCAAGCTGAAGAAGCACCAGCAGCTGCACGTGCGGTGTATTGCGAAGAAGGGTATCGCGAAGGAGCATGCAAAGTGGTCGCCGTGCGCTGCGATAGGGTTTGAGTACGACCCATGGAACAAGCTGAAGCACACAGACTACTGGTTTGAGGAGAGCGCTGAGGGGGAGTGGCCGAAGTCGGCGAACTGCGACTGGGAGGAGGCTCCGATCGCTGGCGAGAAGTTTGACTACAGCCTTGCGCCGCGGCGGTTCTACTTCAATCTGGAGACGACGGGGCCGCTGAAGCCGAACGAGGTGTTTTCGAAGGGCTGCATTGAGCTGCAGAAGAAGATTGCGAACATTGTGTTTGAGCTGGAAAAGCACGATCAGCAGCAGCAGCTGCAGTCGCACCAGGCTGCGGCGGGGCTGAACGGTTCTGCTGGCTATGGCGGCGGCGGCCCGTCTGTGTACGGCGGCGACCAAACAGCGTACGGTGGCGGCCAGGCCAACGGCAACTACTACGGCGAGTACGGGGACGCCAACGGGTCCACGGGGCGTTGGTAAGTGATGCCCGGATGGGAGCGAGGAGGAGTTGTAGCGTTAGCCGTGTCTTGAGGAGAGAGGAGCCGAAGTATTATCTGAGTATCCAAGGCCCTCCCTTTCCTCGGTGTGTGGTGTATGGGTGTTTTGTCCGTCTTTTTCCCGCTTCCCATGTTCCCTGTACGCTTGCTCGACAAAAAAAAAAGGTGTGTGAAATAATAAAATGTACATGGAGAGAAAGAACGAGTTTAAGAACTTTCACGAGTGTGTACGTTTTGGCTGTGCTTGCGGCTTGAAGCAGCTCAGAGTTACTTGCAGAGCGCAGACCTTTGTCCGCTGTCATGTCGCAGTATATAGGGAAGACCATTTCGCTGATCTCGCAGGCGGATATCCGGTAAGTTCGTGCAGTGGGTGGGCCGTCTCAGGCTTGGAAAAAAAAAATGAAGCTAGCACAAGAAGAGGCTAGCAAAAGAAGACCGTTCGTTCTCTTACTGACAGGCGTGCGTCCCCAGATATGTCGGCATATTAGAGAGCATTGACGGGTCCCAGGGCACGATCGCCCTCCAGAGCGTGCGGGTGTTCGGCACGGAGGGCCGTGTACTGGACCCGAACCGTGTCGTCTTTCCGGCCAGCCAGATCTACGAGCACATCAAGCTCAGCGGGCCCGATGTCAAGAGCCTCAACATCCTCGAGGTGCCTATCGAGCAGGTCGTTCCGGAGCCTGTTCCGATGAACTTCAACCCGCTCGGCGGGCTCTTCCCGATGGGCGGCCAGCCGATGGGTGGCCAGCCGATGCAGGTTCCTATGCAGGCTCCTATGCAGGCCCCTCTGCCAGGACAGCCTCCTACGGCCGCAGCGGCTGCTCCGCAGTTTGCCCCCCAGTTTTCTCCCCAGCCACAGCAGCAGCAGCCACAGCAGCCACAGCAGCAGCAACCGCCGGCAGGAGTGCCTGTTGCCCCAACGCCGGCCCAAGCGGCGCCGACCCCTGCTCCCGCTGGAACTCCAAAGGCGCCCCGGCAGCAGGATACAATGCAACCACAGTTGACTTCGCCAAAGGCAGCCGAGCCTGTGGCAGCGGAAGGCGCCAAGCCGCCCCAGCCTAAGGACACCAGCAGAAGCGACATGCCCCAGGGACCACACCAGAAGGAGGCGAGACCAAAGCCTGAGCGTCCTGCCCAGCAGGGCACTGGCGCTGGTGCCGACAAGAAAGAATTCTCGAAGGACTACGACTTTGAGTCCAACAACGCCAAGTTCCAAAACTCCGACGAGACAGAGCCCGAGCACCAGGACCACGAGAAGTTCTACAACAAGAAGTCGTCCTTTTTCGACAAGATCTCATCCTCGACGGAGGCCTCTGCTGCTGACCGCATGAGATGGCAGGAGGAGAAGTCCCTGAACATGGACACCTTTGGCGAGAGCTCTGTGAAGCAGCGCGGGGGCAGAGGCTACCGCGGCAGAGGCGGCTTCCGTGGAGGACGCGGCAGAGGCAGAGGCGGCTATGGTGGTGGCAAGAAGCCTGAATGGGCCTGAGAGCACGCCGGTCGGCAGGCAGGCAAGAACTCACATCTGTAGCGCCAGAAGGGAGCGAGCGTATTCCAGCGCAGTGATGCCCTGTTCTCGCTGGTTCCGTTATCTATAGATAGTTCTTCGCTATAGTTTCTTCTCTCTCTCCTGCTTACATTTCCGTACAAGTTTAACTTTTGCTGAAAAATAGAATATCCAGAAACAAGGTAGACACAGACTCTTTCCGCTCACACACAACCACAGTGTTCGCACGCTCCATCAGCCCCTCCCCAGGCGCTTCGCCGCAGCAATGACGTCGATCAAGCCCTTCAATGCCACGGACCTCTTCGACGTGAACCCCGTGAACCTCGACCCGCTCACAGAAAACTTCTACCTCTACTTCTACCTCCAGTACCTGTCCGAGTGGCCGTCCCTGTTTTTCAAGGCCTGCTCCCCGGGCGGCGACGTGATGGGCTACATGCTGGCCAAGACCGAAGGCCGGCACAAGGACTGGCACGCACACATCTCGGCCGTCACAGTCAACCCGACCTACAGGCGCATAGGCCTCGCCTCGCATCTCTGCACTGCGCTGGAGCAGTTTGCAGAGGAGGAGCCGTACGACGCGTACTTCATCGACCTCTTCGTGAAGTGCAACAACAAGCTGGCAATTACGCTCTACGAGAAACTTGGCTACTCAGTGTTTCGCAGGGTCGTCAGTTACTACGGGGCGCACGACGTGAAGCCGAACAGGAAAAAGCTGAATGACGATATGGACGCCTTCGACATGAGAAAGGCACTCAAGAGGGATACAAAGAAGGAGTCGATACGAGCCAACGGTAGAAGTACACACGTCCTCCCAGAAGAGGTGGTATTCTGAAATAAACAACACACAGTAAGCACTAATTAGGATCGCTTCCGTCAGTCCCATACTACAATTTCTCTATCTACAGCCCCGCAAGACACAATCACCTCGTCGCCCTTGCCATTGACGGCCCCAAACCCAGACTTTATGCGCCCGTCGTGAGTCTTGAGCTCCTCCGCCATGTTTCCATAGCTTATGTCCATGCCTCGAATGACGCCGTCGTCACCAAGAACCCAGAGTCCCTCCTTTCCAAATCGCGGAATAACACTGGGCTCGGAAAATTTGTCCTGAGGAGAGAGGGAGCTGATATTGGACACTATTATGTTCCTCATGATGGGAACACTAGACTGAAACAGCTGCTCGCGACATAAAGACTCTGCTAATTTGTCCAATCCATCACGAAGCGCGTCACCGCTGGTATCTGCAGAAACGTTTTGCGAGAAAACCTCAGCCAGCGACGGTACGCGCACCGTTATCAGTCTCATGTAAGGCACATCGTTGGTGGCAAACGTCACTAGACTGTTTCCCAAAGCTGCTAAACTCATTAGTTGAAACGAATGACTGGAGAATTCTGAGTCGTTGAGAGCAAGCTTGCAGACCTCGAGCAGCCTTTCTTTGTATATGACAAACATGGAGACCATGGAGGTTTCCGTTCGGCAGGCGAGCACGACAACCACACCGGACGATTGATCTCTTTGTATCAGCATGCATGTTCCGTTTGTCAGCAGCTTATACTCATCTGTCTTGACAATAGTGACATCATCGGCTCCGTGGCTAATTTTATGCACCGTCAGCTTGGAATCCCAACCTAGCGAACAAAGGTAGCCGTTGTGTGCGTCTAGCGCGAGATAATCCATAGCTATTACCAGTCTGTTGCTGATCTGCGCCTGCTTTTCTGGCTCTAGTGTAAATCTGTCCGCGTTCTTGATAACACGGGCTTGTATGAGAGAGCCGCTCATGCTGCAGCTGAGAATAATATCGGTCTCCGGTATGGCCAAGGCGGTTTTGGCAGCTGTGCCGCTGTGCAGGTTTGAGGCCACAAACAGCACCTCCTTGGAGTCCAGGTCCTGGCAGATGATTCGCTTATCGTTGGTGACATAGAGCGCCGCGTGGTGGGTTATGTGTGCGATATCGAGCGAAGCATAGCAGCAATGAATCACAAGCGACTTGAGGCTGCCAAGATTCTGCACTGCTCTTGCGGAGGGCTGCATCACGGTCCAGCCTGGGACGGCGATTTGCTTCGCCTTTATGAGCGCCAGGTTCTGCGGTGTGTAGATAGACGACGCATCGTGGGCCGTGCTGTCCTTTGTCAACGTTAGGTACTTCAGCCTGTCGCGGACTATGGACTCGAGGGGCTCCTCCACGCGGAGGTGGAACTTCTTATTGAGCTCGAGCTCAAACGACCTCAGCGTCTCCAGCAGATTGTTCTGCTTCAGATAGTGCGCTACGAGGTTCTCAACATGCTCGGCACTTGTCATGGCGCCCAGCGAGGAGCTGTCTGCGTGGGAGCTGCACATACACACACACACACATGCACTAATAGACAGTGACCGTGCAAGAGTAATGAACAGTAGCGCATCATCATCCCCTTGGCTTCAGAGACACAAACACACACACACACATATATACAGACGCGCAGAAGTCGATCGACGCAGATGCTTGTCCCTTGAAAAACTATATACCGGCCATGGAGAGGCACGTGACCATGCACAGGTTCAGGGTTTGCACCCCTCGCACTGCTGAGACTGGGCCGTGTACTATTCTGGCAGGCCATTTTTCAAGATTTTTTTTCTCCTCTCCTTGCCCTGCTTCCTGCGCTACTTGAATAACTCAAGTTGAAAGTAAGCCTTTTCTTCCTTGTGGCCACTCCTCTTCCGTCCTGTCCACAGCACACTGATATCATCACAACATGGGTAAAGGTAAACCAAGAGGGCTCAACTCTGCTAGAAAGCTCAGAGTTCACAGAAGAAACAACAAGTGGGCTGACAAGGCTTACAAGTCGAGACTTCTCGGTACTGCCTTCAAGTCGTCTCCATTCGGAGGATCTTCCCACGCCAAGGGTATTGTGCTTGAGAAGATCGGTGTGGAGTCGAAGCAGCCAAACTCTGCCATCAGAAAGTGTGTCAGAGTGCAGCTCATCAAGAACGGAAAGAAGGTGACCGCCTTCGTGCCAAACGATGGTTGTTTGAACTTTGTGGACGAGAACGACGAGGTCTTGCTTGCCGGTTTCGGTAGAAGAGGTAAAGCCAAGGGAGATATCCCTGGTGTGAGATTCAAGGTTGTCAAGGTTTCCGGAGTGTCCCTGCTCGCCCTATGGAAGGAGAAGAAGGAGAAGCCAAGATCATGAGAATTTTAACATCTGAATAATAGGTTGCAAGTTAATGTTATACACAACTTCCTGTGTAACAAATAAAGTATAAAGACTATTGTCACATACACCACCACCACACCGCCAGTAGAAAATATCGTGTAGAGAGAGAACCTATCACATGGCAAGCCCGCGGCCCTCGATGGAGACGCCCCCCTTCTTGGTGCTCTTCTTCTTTTGGTTCAGAAGCGAGAGTCTTTGGTTGAGCTTCTTGAATCTCTCGTCTCGGCTCAGGGACGAACCAATGCCCATCGCAGCAATGCTCCCCTTCTGCGCACCCAGAGAAGAAGGCGCAACCTGCGGCGCAATAGAGTACACCGACACACGGGCTTCTGGCGCTGCAGCCCGCTTTCTTCTGTCCGCACTCTCTTGATAGAGAGACTTCTGCTGCACAGCAGAAGGCTCCTGGTTGCTGAGCTTGAGGTCCGACTGGAACTTGTTGAAGTCGAACGACGCCGTCTGCACCCGCTTTGCTCTGTAGTTGTCCGACCGGCCCATGATCGGTCTTGTCCATTCGCCAATGAGCTTTTCGGCGATCCTTCTCAGAGACGGATCAACTTTCTTGGATCTCTGGTAAAAAAGCATCACCTTGCCCAGCCCCGACTCCCTCAAGTGAATCGTTTTGATTGGGAACTTGGCCAGCTCGGTGAACAGGGTCTTTTGAATGGCGAAGGCGGGAAGAGAGGCATCGGGGAGCGGTTCCAGCCAGATCCTCACAGCCTCTAGCAGGTTATTGTCCAGAATCGAGTCATACAGACTCGACTTGAGGAGTGTTTCCCGCACCTGCGGCAGCAGTTTCAGCTTGTGCACGGCCGGGCGTCTGTTGTTCACACAGTCAATGTCCAGGTAGGCGGCCTCTTTCATTAGGTTTTTCAGGTGCGCAATCGCCTCGTCTTGCATGCCTTCGAGATCGATATCGTTATTCTTTCTGCGCTTGGTAGGCTTCTTGAGCACCTCTGCGAACCTCTCCTCAAACTCTCTTCTCTTTCTTGTCTGCTCGTCTTCAAGGTCCACCGGCGATGCACTTTCCTCCGGCGGTGCCGACGCGCTGGCCTCCCTCTGCGACGTCCGCTTGAGCTTCTTGTTCTGGGTCGCTGTTTGGTGGTGTTCTGTCGACTCCTTTTTGGCCTTCTTGAGCACGGCAACGTCCGCGTCCAGGTCTCCAGCGCTGGCGGCGTCGCTCTCCACACCACTCACGTCATCGTCCGTGGAAGGCGCGCTCACCTCAGGCTCCTCGTCGTCGCCCTTCTCCTCTGCACTCGCCACGTCCTGGCCTGCCTGTGGCCCAGCACCGTCGTCCGCTTCTGCCTTCTGCTCCTCCTTTGTCTCTTCCAGCACCGGCTCCGCGCGGCTGTCCACCTCGCCAGCCGACACCGGCACGTCTTCCGCTTGTTCCCCGTCAGATACCATCATGTTTCTGCTTGCGCCCGGCATGCCTACACCGCCGCTCGCAACCACGTCTTCTGCCTGGTCTGTTCCATCAGCTCTCTATAAAACAATTTCTCTCTCTCTGTCTCTGTGCCCCCCCTCTCCTGTTCGTATCTGGTGTACGGATGCACATTTTATCGACTGCGGGTTCAGTTCCGAAAATTTTAATATGGGTAATGAGAAAAGCCCAGTGTTTCAACGACTCTCAACAGATAGATAGCCGACACCAGAGCGAAAGAGAGCGAGAGCGCTGCTTGCGAAGTCTGAACCAGCAAACTAACACAATGGACGGATTCTCCGAAGAAGATGCAAAGAAGATGAAGCAGGCCCAGAACCAGTCGATGCTCACCATCGCAGCGACTGTGGCGGTCGGCCTCTGGCTGATCCCAACGGCCATCCACTTCTTCAAGAAAGCCCTATAAGACACACATTCCACGCTCTCTTGTCAATATATATATATATATATCTAGTCTCAACATCTCTACTATACATTCTCATTAAGTACCCGGGTCAGCCGTTCCGCGACCTCGATGCGCACCTGCTCCGAGTCCGTGCCCTCCTCCTCCGGCAGCGGCGCGCTGCCTAGCCCAATCTCCTGCAGGATCGCAGACACCCTCGAGTTCAGGTAGCGCTCCTGCTCGCTGTTCTCGAACTCGCCAGGCCCTGTGCCCTCCAGCTGCTCCCGTATTGCGTCCAGCTGCCCATACGCGCGCTGCACCTCGTTGATCAGGAACCTGAACGTATCCTTGAGCGGCGTCAGCTTCTCCATGTAGAGCTGCATCCGCTCCGACGAAGTCTCATCCCCAGCGCCCAGGAACGCGAGCCGCTGCCGCAAGCTCTTAGCAGCCGCGCGCAGACGCGTGACGCGCCGCAGAGCCTTCGTCAGCGTCTTCCACAGCGTGATCTCGTACTCAAGCTCCTGCGCGAGCACCGCGTACTGCGCGTCCAGCTCCCGCGAACGGCTGATGAGGTCGGCCTCAGCCTTGAGCCCATGGTGGTGCTTGAGCCGCACGAATCCACCCTCGACGAGCTCTCTGGGCAGGTCGAGCACGTTCATCAGCGTGTAGAGCTCAAACTTGTCAAAGTTCTTGTTGATGCTGTGCTCCAGCAGCGTCTCGAGAGAGGCCGTCCCGCGCTCAACATCCTCCTCGCTGTAGCTCGTCGCGGCCGCAGTCTCGTTCTCCGCGGCCATCTCGTTCATGATCACGTCCGCGTCCTCGTCCGCAGCCAGCTTCGCAGCCGCAGCCCGTTCCTTCTCCCGCAGCTCCTCCTCAGCCCGCTGCTTGCGCCCAATCAGCGCCTCCTCCAGCAGCTCCGTGCAGTGGTACATGATCTCGTTCACAGCGTTGATTATGTCATCGATCACCGCGATCGGCTGGAACCCGAGGTGCTCGGTGAGCAGCTCGGTGATGCGCATCTCGGCCGTCTCAGAGCTCATTGCCAGAGGCTCTACAAGACGCGCCGCCTGCTGTCTGCTGTCGGTCAGCTCGCTTGGCCCAGCTTACTTCACGTGTCTGTGGCTGTTGCTCTTTATTTACCTTATGATGAACTTTTTTTTAATCTTCTTTTCCAAACCTTTAGGTGTCTATAATGTAGTACAAACAGGTGGAAGCGCGCAGCAACAACAGCAGCAGCAACAACAGCAGCCGCAGCAGCAGTAGCAGTAGAAGCAATAGCTTCCCGGACATTCGTTGACCGTCTAATCGGAAACCTCCTCGCTCGTCGTCGTGTCTATGTCCCCTGCAACAACCCCCTCGTCATCGTCTGCGTCGTAGTGCGGCACGTCGGCGTCCTCCTTCTCAGCCGCGCTGCCCGCGTCGCCGCGCACAACAGGCTGGCTCTCTCTCTCAGCACCTGGACTCACGAGAGTGCCCTCAACAGTCATCACGCGGCCCGCCATCTGCACAGACTTCACCGTGAAACGCTGCTTTCCTTCCACCGGGACACCGTCGCCGTCGACCCAGTGGCCCAAAGACCGCGTGCTTGCGCCGCCGTCCATCGCCACCTCGTCTGCCTGGTTGCGTATGAACTGCCAGTCGAGCGGCATGTTGCTGCGCTTGATGCTCGCGTTGAACGTGTCGTGCACCAGGAGCGCCATGTGCGACTGTGCCTGCATGTAGCACCACCCCTCGATGGTATCACCCACCTGCGGCTTCCACAGCAGCAGCTCAACCTCGCACCACATGAAGGCAAATGGGTTGTCGCTCGCAATACGTGCGAGCGCAACCTTGTTGCCAGACTCGGTGCTCGAGAGGTTCTCGTTGCGTATGGAAACGTTGAAGTACGCCAGCACAACTCCCTTGACCGGCGCGTAGTACGTCATCACTAGCGGATCCAGGTGCTGTCGCTTGATCCCCTCCACAACACTGTTTACGTAGCATGGCGCCACGCTGATGTAGAGTAGCACTTTGGTGCGGTAGAAACACTTCGACACTCCGTCTTTCCCCACGGGGTTCTTACACACGGACTCCGTGCTCAGGCGCCGTCTTTTGGCTATGCGGTCACCGTGCGCTATGCGTCTTCCATCAGCGTCTATCGACATGTCTGACAGGCAAGCTCCGAAGCGTCTCACCCCCTGCTTCGTCCTGTTATCAAGATGCCCGTCCTTCTCTCCATAGCACGTTTTGCCAGTCTTCTTCTCTCCTTGATAGGGCACAAAAAAAATTTTTAGAGAGGAGCAGCACAGCCGTACTAGATTCAAGCTGAAGAAAAAAATACAACCAGGGCCTTTTGGGCGGTGGTCCTGCTGCTGAAGCTCACCGTCTCTTGAACAGCTTGGTGAGCTTCCGCGTCCCGTTACCAATGCCCTCGTCAGCATTGACCACGCTCATCATCGAAAATTTGCCATTGCCCTCAATAGGAACTGACGACGGCTTGCCCTTGTTGAACCCCTGGAACTCGCCTCCCGCGCTCTCGTGCTGTAGACGTCTAAAAGCAAACCCTTCCTGAGAGTTTAGTAGCTTCGTCCGATTTCTAAACAGCGGCTTGTAGGAAGACCACTTCTGGCGCATCTGTTTGCGCAGCTGCTGCGGAGTAGGAGCATCCTCGTTGTCAGAGTACTCCGGAACGCCGCTAAACCGCACCTTCTTTATCGGGTTGCCGTCCTCGTCCATCTCCTGTCCCTCATCCTCGTCCACGACCGTCAGGTTGCCAATGGCTACCGTTAAATCCTGCTGTTTCACCGAGGACGACCTCGACCGTGTCTGTGCAGACGTGCGACTGCTTGGTGTGCCACTCTCGGCAGGCTGTGTCGAGACTGCCTGAGCCCCGCTATTGGACCCACTTCGAGACCTGTTGACCGGTGACAATTTCAGAGACCCGTCAGACGTGATCGATAATGATCGGCTAAGTTCATCACACTGAGCGGAGTTCGACCGGCTTCTTCCCTTCAGCTTAGATAGATCTGGTACTCCAGACTGCTTGAGAGAGTTCAGCGGGCTGGCAGGAAGATCCTCGTCAAACTGTAGCGAATTCGTTCTATTGGCCTCAGACCCATTCATCGGGGAGCCTGTTGGAAATTCAACCATCGAATTGCAGTTTGCTGAAGCGTTTATATACACTGGTTTCGGTTTCGCTCGCAGTTCTAATGGCTTCGTAAGAGTCGAGCCACTCTGCGATGCCTGAAGAATATGCTGTTGAAAGCGCATTTGTGCTGTTAAAGGCGTTTGAGAGCTTCTCTTAGAAGCAAGTGCAGCTGCTCTTGCGTGGCCCTCTGTGCCCTTTTGTGGTCCTGCAGCAGCTCTTGACATCTGCTGCTTAATTGAAGCACTTGCCCCAGCAACTGCAGATTTAGAGGTGACGACCGAGTGAGGATTAGGGAAAGGGACAGGACTCCGGGATGGAGAACCAGATACAGAAGTCAAAGACTGTGGTGTCGAGCTAAGCTTCTCAAAATCCGGTTCAGGAGTATGTTCCTGGGACGAATGCCCGATAATAACCGAATTGCGCCTCATCAGCGGGCCCTTTTTTGGTGTCGATGGGTTTGGAATTCTCATTGAAGTCGATCTTCGCAAACCTCCAGACTCGGAAGATGTCTCACTTCCATTCACAAGCGGAATCTCGATTTTCTTTGAAGAGGTGGTGGGTGATCCTACTGAAGACGATCGCGAACGACTTAACGATGACACGCGCGTCAATGATGTTGGAGATTCACTGATCTTGAGTTCCTGCCTCAGTTGCTTCTCTCTTTCACCGATTCTATTCAGAATTGATTCAGCCTTTCGTTGGTCCCGCTCTTTGTCCTCAGTCTCCTTAATCAAGCGGCCTTCTTTAGCCGAAGCATACAACTCTTTTTGAAAAAGAGACTGTTTCTCCTTTTCTGCCTTCACCTTTGAAGGGTCAACGTACATAGCCTCTAGCCTCTTGGAGGCGGTTGAAGAAATTAATAGTGTCTGGCGCCTTTGCTCACCTCTCTCAAGTAGAGCCTGCTCTTTCAACTTTTCTCTGAGGCGATTTTTTCCAACATCGTGCTCCCGGGCTGCAGCAAGAACGTTTTGCCATTCAACCTTCAATCGCGTGAGTACTAATATCATTGTACTAAGCAAATTAATGCCATCCTCACAGACTTTATAAAGTTCTAGGGCATTGGCTTGGCTCACATTTAGTAAATTGCCTTGTTTTGTAACCTTGCCAATAGTGGCTAGCATCATGTTGTTCTTTTTATTGTGGCTGAAATATATCTCCAAGTTCTTTAATGTGACTCTTAGCTTCTCGCTAGACCTGCTATAACTCTCAAAGAACACATTGTTATTGAGGTATATTATTTTCCCAAATTTGCGAATTACGGCATAGAAGTCTGCGAGGCGAAGTAACAGAATGAATAAACGGTACAGGATTAATCCCCCGTCATGTGATCTGGGATTCAGATTATTGATATCGGGGATGGATGTTTTCATATTCGATAAGGCTGCCTCAAAACCTTCCAAGCTTGACTCTAAACACGCTAAATCAAGGTCTCGAATGCAAGCCCTGATATCTATTTCTGAAGCGGGTAATGGATTTGGGACATGAAAGGAAAGCTTTTGTATGGTCGCCAATTCTGGAAACAACAGATACGGATCTATCTGTGCGTACGGCAGCTCTCTCTGGGGCAGACGCTTCGATTTGGTCCAACTTTCTCTCTCTGCTACCGCAAGCCTTAGTTTCTTGTCGATGATCTCATATGAGTTGATCAGGAGTATTTCTAACAGCCTCAAGGTCTCCATGTTCTTGGCTCTGTTGGGAGGCCTCAGGTTTGTGGTGTCATAGTTGGTAGAGTTGTCCATGCAATCGAAACTCATCACGGAAGTAGTGATTTGCGGGTCAATAGACTGTGCCGGGTTGAACTTTCCGCCATTGACCAGAATCTCGGATCGTCTATAGGTGTTATCGTTCACATTGAACACGCACCCGCACAGCACAGTGACGTACCGTGCGAGGGGTGCCACGGAGCTGTCGGAGCACCGCTTGATGTGGCTCTTGACAAAGCTCACGAGCTTGAGAATCTTCTGGGACGAGTAGCGGAACTGGATGATTCTCGCGTCGTAGTAGCCCAGGGGAACGCCCTCGCTCGGCGTGCCCGCTGGGGGCTTCAGTTGCGGCGGCGCCAGCGCCTCCGGGTTCGGCGGCCTGCTCATCTAGTGCGCGCGGAGCCTCTCTGTGATGCGGGCGAGGCCAATGGTGGACGCGTCACGGCTTTCTGCGGCGTGTGTGTCCTTTTTGGCGGCCCCAGTAGAACAGCACCAGTGCAGCGGCGGCGGCGGTGAGGCGGGGAGGCGGGGTCTTGATGTACACCACGTGCGCGTGTCCCCTGGTTCGCGCAGCTGCCTGTCAGGTCATGCAGCGTCCTTGCACGGGGGGTTTGCGCGGGCGTCGACTCGGGGGGTGGTCTCTTGGAGCGTTAAAAGGGGGGGGCCACAATTGGAAGGCTTTCAGATAAATTATTATCGCGGATTATTGAAATTTATTACCTCACGCGCACTACTCACCCTGCCCCAGCATTAGCACAGCGTTCGGCAAAGATCTCGGGGTTTTTCTTAATTCATCACACTATTAGATATTCCAATCAAAGTCGAGCAAGAGCAGGCGAGGAAAACAAGCTCTCTCTATATATATATATATGCCTGCGCGGCAAGCAACTGTCGGCCCCCACTACTTCCTCTTGCGGTCACTGTCCGCAAGCCACTTCCAGATCATGTCCTTCTGCTCCTTGTTCCGCATGGCCTGCGCCCGCAGCGCAGCAGAACGGAACCGGAACAGCTCGCGGCGCAGGCGCAGCCTCTTGCGCAGCGACTTGTCGATCGAGGTCAGCTGGTTGTTGTTCGCGATGTTCATCCGCTGCAGGAGCCGCAGCTTGCTGAACGAGAGAACAGTCATCGCCGCACCAGCAATCACGCTCGCCAGCACAACAACACCAAACGCCAGCTGAGACTCCTCCACGTAGTTCTTGAGGTTCATACCGTAGAAAGCCGGAATCAGCGTCGCCACAGTGAACCCCAGCGTGTAGATCGTTATCTTCAGCTCGTACACCATGAGAGTGTTACGATTGGCATCCAGAATGATGTTCACAATCTCCTCTGTCGATTTGATGTCATTAATAACCGTCTCAGCCTGCTGGACAATCTCGTCACACTGCTTGTAGTAAGACTCCAGAATCATTTCGATCTCCGCAGTGTCAAACTCGCCATCTGGCGCTCCTTCCTCCGCCCTATCGCCGCTCGCGTATCTCGAGAGATACATGCTCTCAAGATCATCGTCATTGTCCAGCAGCTCATCTAGAACGTTCTTGATTAAAAGACTCTTCTGGTAGAACGTGGTGAGCTTCTTGGAGTAAACTAAAAGGTCTCTCAGCTGCTCTCTATCAATCTGGTTATCAAGCGACTCAAGTATCCGGGTACATGTGGCAACATGCTGCTGTAGTTCGGTCTCCAAAACTGCCATTACGTTGATTAATATGCTTTCCAGGGCCCTGAACTCGTAGGACTGTTTAAGATTGTTTGTTCCATGAATCACCTTCGCCCTGAGCTTCGATTCCAAATCGTACATAAAGAGCCCCAACTTGGACGAGGCCTCAGGATTCGACGTGTCAAATATAAGCACAGAATCCGATTTCACCAATGCCTTGATATAAAGCAGGTTAATAAGGATGCAATTCGATCTAGCCGCGATTATGGGAGCGACATCAACATTGGAAGAATCTATCTTCCTCAGGTCTCTAGTGAAAAGACCATTTTCATGCAGGAACTTGGTTTTTGGGAACTTCTGTGAAACAGCAACAATCTCTCCCTTAGAGTCGAATATGGTACAGCTGATATCAGAAAGTTCCGGGTGAACAGGTTTAAGTATCCTGGAAAGGTCCGGTTCCGAATGCGAAGGGACAACTGTCAGGTTCGGACGGGAAGTCAAACTTGAAGTAGCTGGAGATCTATTAGCGGTATACTGAAATCTAGATTGCGCAGTCGGCGTCCAGAGCCGGTACGGAGCCACATTCCGCGCATGTACTCTGAATGGATCTGTTCGCAAGCCGAAAAGTATTCTTCTCATGCTGCAGACCTTCTATTAATTATTTTTCGTCAAAAGTAACTGCGGTAAGGCAGCTGGTAATGACCTGCCCCTGCTTCAGCCAAGAGTACCGGCTCGGTGAAGGTTTCTATGCTGGGAACACTGCAATAGTATTGTTCTTAATAATCTACCGGAGACCAGTCCTTTCTAAATCCTGTAGAAGGGAAAAAATATCTTCTTGCCTTTGCTTTTGAAGAACATCCGTTCACCACAACCACCTCCCTCTCTATGGAGAGCCTGAGACAGGCAGGCTCTTACGAAGCACACAGTGCCAACGGGAACTACTTCAACAAGGCATACAACCATGGCATACAACGAGCTATATGACAATGCTGGTCGATTAATCGAGCCAGCAGATCTTTTGACATGCTGCAACAAAATCACTAATCGAAAAACTTTCTAGTGGCAGAAATACCGAAAAGTTCTAGTCTGACGGCAGGAAGAGCAGTCTCAGATAACAGCGTCAATCTCTCATCCAGTGTGTTATTCACTTCTATCTTACCTGTCTCGTTGGCAACAAGACATCCCCCTGCTAGGTTTTCGCTAAGGAAGTTAGATTCGTCAATATCGATAGTAACGGCGAAACCGGCCTTCTTTTCAAAATCACTAGCTGCGTCCGAAGCAACTTCTTTCGCAAGCGAAAGGTCGGACTTTCTCACCTTCACAGTAACTTTTGGTTCCATGAGAGCAAACAGTCCCTCCTCAACCAAGCCTTTCAGAACAGGTTTGTACTGAGCAGTCTTCTTTGAGATTTTCTTCAATTCGACAGCGGCTTTCTCGAATATCTCCTCCAAGGCCTCTTCTCTCGTTGCAAGGATCTGCAGTCTTGTTTTGTTTGCAATTGTAGACTTGGTGATTTGCTGCGCGAGCGAAGCTTTCTTGAATTTGGACTCATATAGAGAGTCAATGGAATTGATTTCTGAACGGACAATAGATGCCTTCTCAATTTCGTATTCTTCATCTGACTTCAGCTTGATTTCCTTGGCCTTCTCCTCGGCTTCCTTCGTGATGAAGGCCTCCATTTTTAGTAGCTCCCCTTGGACCTGCACATTCACTGTTAGCTTCATGTTCATTTTTTTTGGGGTCGCAACCACCATCCAATTGCACTTACCTGGTCCTCCGTCAGCGCGCGTGTCGACGACATCCTCTGCTAAACCTCTAAGTATGCTTTCAACGTACTGCAGACACTATGCAAGCTGCCACTGCCTCTTAACTGTTACAAGTTGAACCTGGCCTGCTAATGCTACACTTTGGTCTTTTTACGTGAAATCTTTAAAAAGCAGCACTTAGTTAACAAGACGACAGCATACATCGGGCGGCGCACCTCTGACCACAAACATATGCAATTATGGACTATCGACCCAAATCGACGCAATTTCAAATTTCAACTTTCAACTTTCAAATTGTTTTTTTTTCGTTCAGTGAACAAGAAACGGGCTACAGTTAAACAAATGAAACCCTAGTAGTGGTGTGTTTCTCTTGACGTCCTTTCAGATATGGACAACAACAACACCACGAACAAGAAGCACTGATCACGCATGAAGAGGCTGAATGTTAAAGTTATCGCTGATTATACTGAAATCTAACAGAGCTAAGACATGAAGCTAGCTTCCAGTTCAAGGCGAACATCTACGTTTATATCGCGAAGGGCAGGGCCAGTCCTTGCCCGACATATACACAGCGAAAAACCTAGGATAAGCCCAGTGGGAATTCAGCACCTATCTGCAGGACTACAACAGCAGCTTTTTCCTGATACGTATAGCGAAAATCGTGACAAAATTACGAGGTCCAATGCACTACTTATAGAATTATCTCACCAACATTTAGAAAATAACGAGCTCCTAGGAAAGAAATGCTCTCTCAGTGATTCAATTGACTTCCATCTTCCCAAGCTGCAAGGCTCCAACTTGGCGGAGCATTTTTCTCGACTGGGCCAGCAATCGACAGCTAAATATCTAGAGCTTATCAAGGGCTTAACAAAAATGGGAAATGTAACTCCCCCGCTTCCGTCCGAGTGGGAATTGAAAAGCGGATGGGTAAGGTATGCACCTGGCCGACCTCCTGAAAGTGTTGAGTTTCCCATGGAAGATGGTTTGGTATTTGATGTGGAAGCACTGTATAAAGTGAGCAAGTATCCCATTATGGCAACTGCCCTCTCCAATGAGGCCTGGTATGCCTGGTGTTCACCGTATCTGACAGGAGAAAGTAAGGATTTGAACGGGCACCTCATCCCAATGAACACACAGGCCAAGGATAAAGTGATCATAGGCCATAATGTGTCTTATGATAGAGCCACAATTCTGGAAGAGTATCATTTAAAACAATCAAAGGCATTTTATTTGGATACAATGGCATTGCATATTGCTGTTAGTGGTCTATGCTCACGACAGAGGGGCACGTGGCTCAGCTATAAGAAAAAAATAGCTGGCAAGTCAAGTCAAGCTATTGATGATATCAGAGATTCTATAGAAACTCCTGATTTGAAGGAGCTGATAAATAATCCAGTATTGGATGAACAGGATTCGTCTCTCATTGATGATCCTTGGCTAAAAAATAGCAGTTTAAACAGTCTGCATCATGTCGCGGATTTGCATTGTGGGATCAAACTGGATAAAACGACCAGGGATATGTTTTCTGAAACTGATCCTCAACTAATTAAGGATAATTTTGACATGCTGATGAGCTATTGTGCAAGCGATGTACTAGCCACCTATAAGGTGTTCAAGAAGGTGTTTCCTGAATTTAGAAAACTGGTACCACATCCAGTTAGTTTGGCAGCGTTAAGACACATTAATCAAAGTTTCCTACCTACGAATCGCGATTGGGAAGATTACATAAAAACTGCAGAGAATTTGTACCAAGCTGGTGCGCAAAAGATTGAGAGCAAGCTCAAAGAGATGTGTAACGAGGTTGTCGAAATGCGTACCGATCCGAATGAGCCTTGGCAAAATGACCCATGGCTCTCCCAGCTGGACTGGATGATTATGCCCCAGAAGCTAACAAAGAAAGGCTTGCCTTTCAAAAGACAAAAAATGCCTGGGTATCCTGAATGGTACAAAAAACTTATTGTGAAGGATGAGCTTGTTTTAACAATTAAATCTAGGGTTGCTCCTCTGCTATTGAAATTATCTTGGGAAGGTAACCCTATATACTGGCTTGATTCTAAAGGCTGGTGCTTTTTAGTTGAAAAGGGCAGAGAGAATGACTTTAAAGCACGTAATTATGTTCACTTCGAAGATTCAAAAATTTTAGATTCCGAAGGGTACTCAGAGAATTTAAGGGAAATGCTGGAGTCAAAATCTTTGTTCAAGATTCCCCATGAAGATGGTCCTACATCCCGAACTACAAACTTAATGGCAAAGCCTTTTTTGAGATATTTTGAAGAAGGTGTCTTGTCGTCAGAATATCAAATGGCCAAAGAAGCAATGCATTTGGCCGTATCCAACAGTTATTGGACAAGTTCAAGGGAAAGAATAATGGGCCAGTTTGTAATTTATAACGATGATATTAAAGGCCTAGACTTCGGGTGCGAAAACAGCATCGGAATAATTATCCCCCAAGTTATATCGATGGGGACAATTACTAGAAGAGCTGTTGAAAAGACTTGGCTCACTGCTTCTAATGTCAAGCAAGCAAGACTAGGATCTGAATTGAAGACAATGGTTAAGGCTCCTCCAGGTTATTGCTTGGTAGGTGCTGATGTGGATAGTGAGGAATTGTGGATTGCGTCACTGGTAGGGGACTCTGTTTTCCATATGCATGGTGGAACAGCCATTGGATGGATGACATTGGAAGGAACCAAAAGTGAGGGAACAGATTTACATTCAAAAACAGCCAAAATTTTAGGCATTTCAAGAAACGATGCTAAAGTGTTTAATTACGGAAGAATATATGGTGCTGGTGTGAAATTTGCTTCTACGCTTTTGAAGAAATTCAATCCATCTCTCCCGGACAAAACAGCAAATGATACGGCCAAAAAGCTATATGCGGCCACGAAAGGAAGAAGTGATGTCGTAGAGAACAGAAAGGTATGGTATGGTGGCTCTGAATCCATTGTATTCAATAGACTGGAGCAAATTGCTGAACAGGAAAACCCCAAAACGCCTGTTTTGGGGGCAGGAATCACTTCGGCTTTGCAACGTAAGAATTTGAACTCCAACTCTTTTCTTCCTTCACGAATCAACTGGACTATTCAGTCATCGGGTGTCGATTATTTACATCTTTTGATTGTAGCAATGGAATACCTGTCACAAGTCTATGATGTGAAGGCTCGGTTGTGTATCACAGTTCATGATGAAATTCGATACTTGGTTAAGGAAGAGGACAAATATAAGTGTGCTATGATGCTTCAGATTGCCAATTTGTGGACGAGGGCTATGTTTTGTCATCAGTTTGGAATTGATGAAGTTCCACAAAGCTGCGCGTTTTTTTCCTCGGTTGATATAGACCACGTCTTGAGAAAGGAGGTAAACATGGACTGTACAACTCCCTCGAACCCTGATCCAATCCCTCACGGTGAGCCTATTGACATTAATGGTCTTTTGAAGATTGCTGGTATGGATCAATTTTTGAATTCAGCTCAGGAAATTGACTTCTCACGGTTCCCTGTGACATGTACGAACAAGCCCTCGGAACAATTGGACAAAAACATTGACTCTGCAACCAAGAGGTTATTATTAAGGATGCAAATTGCTACCCAACCAAAGGAGTTCAAAACTTTCAAGCGCAAATATCTCGATAATGTACGGATGGTCAACGGCATGCATTTCATTGAAGGGTATAAAGACAAGATGAACGAGAAAGTTGAATGCGATGGCACGTTTGGGGATATGGACTTCTCTGAAATGAGGGAGGTGGTCTCCAATCTTCGACACGAGCTTTCACAGGATAAGAAACCCACTAAAAGGCCAAAGGTGATACGAAAACATGTAACTAGGAAACCCCGGGTCCCTGTGGGATCAAAAGAAGCGTCTTATAATGGTAACAAAGAACGCGGAGAAACTACGAGCAGAGTGCTTCTTGACGAAGAGAGTTCTACTCTGGATTCACCAGCGGTGTACCCAACCAATATAAGATAGTCTTTCTCCATATAATGTATATAACTATAACGCTTTTTCGCTCTTTTTCCGCTCCAAGTATCGTTCTTTGTACTGCTGTAGTTCCTGTGATGTTATTTTGGATGTAATTAGCTTCTCGATGGCAGAGCGTGTTCGCTGCTTCTCATCTTCAGTGTTGCTGCCGGTGTCAACAGGCTCCTGAGCTGCCACACTGTTGAGTACGCCTTTCAACTCCCCACGAGGAGATGGGAAGCGGACGCCGGCGTTGGCGGCCGGCAAACTGAGCTTCTGTTTATAGTTTTGGTAAGCTTGCGTCTCAAACACTCTTTCAGGGCCCTGTGCGTCGCCTGCGAGCTTAGCCTGTGCATCTCTAATCTCCATGTCTCTCTTCAGTCGGTCAAGCTCTCTTTTGTCTCTAGCCTGGATGAGACTGCTCATGTACTTTGCCGGTCTCTTCACCCCGGGACCTGTGGCGGGCCTCACGGGCTGCTTGTGTTGCGTCGGATCATAGAACTGGTCGTACGAGTTGTCTTCCTCTTCGGAGAGATCTTTGAACGGTCTTTTCACGAACGGCTGCCGCACGGGCTGCTGGTCGTCGTCTGAGCCCTCGTCGTCGCCAAACCCCTTTGCCGCGACGCTGCGCACAACACCCTTTTTCAGCGGTTTCATGGCTGCCCGGCTGCCAGCACGCCAGGCCTGTTCCTCCTCCTCGCCCACAGGTCCTGCTTGCAGACTAGAGTAGAGGAGAGGGCTTAATATAACAAGCAGAGCAAGAAACCCGCGTCTCGCTGCCCCTCCGACGCAATCGACGCGTCGCCGCCAGCATACTGCAAAACCCACACCCGCACACACAGCGAGCGCGACCCGAAAGGGTAACGCCAGAAAAACGTTTATGCGATGACATAAGCAGTTGAAAGGGTGTGTGTGTGTGTGTGTGGGTGCTTAGCAAAGGGAGCGAGCGAGAGTGAGAGGTTTTGGCCTTGGGGCTTTATACAATTTGGGCACAACGATAAGTTGAAAATTAGGCCCGGGGACGGCACACTTCCGATGGTACACAGTCGGTGATGAACCACTGAAGCAGCTGCCGCGGCTTCGTTCCTGAGCACTCTTCCCTTCCTCTCCGCCGCCCCGCGCGCTACGTTTGCACACAGGCGACAGCCGGCGGTGGTGCTGCTGCTTTTTCTGCTTCTCGTGAGAGTACCCCGGACCGGAACGCTCCAGGCCGCACGGAAAGGAACCGTGGCCGTCGGAGCCTCAGGAAAGCGCGCTCTGGTCCTGCTGCTGCGTTTGCCGTTTCTGCCGCTCCAACACGCACCCGCTGACCGCCTAGCATCGATGAATACACAGGGGTTCGACTGGTCCTCCCTGCCCGGGGTGGGCCAGATGCCGACAAGCGAGGCGCCGCCCGTCTCCTTTGGCAACGCCGTGGACCCGTCCAGCGCCGCAAGGCCGGGCCAGACTCTCCTGCAGCCCAGCGTTCCGCCTATGTCCCAATCGATGGACAACCTGCTCTCCCAAGAGGACAAGTTCAACAGCATATTCAACAGTCTACGCATTTCGAATCCCGACCGCAAGTCGATGAGCGACGACAACATCGTTGCGACGATCAATCTACACCGGTCTGCTCTGGAGCAGAACGGAGGAGAAAAATCCATAGGTGGCAAGAGACCGAGTGTAATGGATGTTCCTGCCAACGCAAATAGTACAGACACTCTAATCGCAGAGGACGATTCCACCATCCCTCTGTCGTTGACCATAGATCAGCTGTCGAAAAAGGAAGCACGCACTTACCTCAGATGGTACAACGATATTCTGTCGCGGAAAGGAGGAGGAGAGCGCACCATAACCATTGACGACGTCTTCAAGTTTCTGTGCAACTTCAAAATCTCAGAGGCGGTGGAGACACGCATGAGAGACATCTTTAGAAAAGTAGCCATGTCTTTGAACATTGGCCAGTTTTACGCCCTCTTAAGACTTCTCGCCCATGCTCTTGAAGGCCGCTCCCTGACCAGATCCCTAATTAGAGTACAGGCCTCAATCCCCAAACCCATATCCATCATGACACGAAAGCGGCTGAAAGATGATAGCGAGAGCAACAGCAACTCAGAAACCAGCTCTATAGATGAGACACCGAATTCTTCAGCGCCTCAGCAGGGCAAGAAGTTAGATCTCGACTCTTTTACACAATTCATCCTAACAGGAGAGAGACCGTCGGAGTCCCCCCGAAAGAGGAAGACAGGCAAGAAGGTTAAGTTTTCCGACGAAGTTACGTTTGAGCCTCCGCCAGATTTTCCCACCTCTGCTGTCGCTGACAATACTACCTCTGGAGGCTCTTATATCGACTATTCACTTCCAATGGACCAGCTTTTGAGCCGAATGAAAGGTGAGAGCAATATGAGGCCGGAAGAAACAGTGAAGGTAAGCCAGCGTGACGACGAAGAGGAGCAAGAAGTCCTTAAGGAAATGCAGGAGTCCATCAATCATTTTCAAAATGTCACGATTGACAGCTTCTCGAATCACGGGAAACCGGCTAGTATGCCAAGTATAGCACTTGGCGAGCTACCTGGCGATGCATCGACACACCAAATATTGTCGCCTGGCGCACAAGCCCTTGCGCCTAACCTGACTGGTAGCATATCCAAGTCTATGCGTGAGGGGTACTTTTCCCATTCAGCCCTTGTACCAAAGATGCACCCGCAGGCTTTCCAGCAGCCACAGTTTTCACCTTCTCCGCAGCCACCCTCAATACGTATCTCCTCGCCAACTTTCCAGCAGCCGGGAGAAATGCCTACATCATCTCCTGTTCCGTTCCCAGGCCAGCGTCCGCTCAGTTCGCCGCTTTCCCACGCTGGTGCTATTGCGAATGATAATGCCGCCAACTTTTTGGAGGCGGCATTGACGGGCTCTCCGCATCCTAGCACTTCGCCAGCCAGTTTAATGCCGCAGTACACCGCGCCAGCCAGTTTGGCTGCACAGTCCACAGGGTCGGCGACCGGACGCCCGCTACCGCCGCCTCCTCCGCCATCACGGTCTCGCAGTCAGTCGATGACACGACCACCCGCGCCGCCGCCTCCACGCTCGAGGAAGGGCTCCTTACCTGCTGCGATGAACGATCCACAGAGACCCACGAGCCCAATGCTTCCGCCCAAGCCTGCCTTGAACGAGCAGCAGCGCCGGCACCACATAAGTGCGGAGCAGAGCTTGACGGGCGCGAGTGCGCTGAACGCGGATCCGGCCAACGGCAGCGGCAACTATGAGCTCCTTGCAGGCCTCAAGAACCTACAGGCTCAGGTGGACAAGATCAATATGAGCGGCTACTGAGCGGCTACTGAGCGGGTTGGTTCACTATGGCGGCCGCGGGAGGCTTCTGTTTCGGTGCAGGGCTACGGCTGTGTTTGATTTGTTGCGCGCCCCACGCGGGGGGCCAGATGTGCTCTGCGGTGCTCTGCTGAGAGAGACGAGCTGGCCGGGCAGTCCCCGGCTCGGCGCCCTTGCGGGTAGGCCTCGCATCCGATGATGGATAGGCCACTTGCTTCTCTCCCCAGGCGGGGACAGGGCTCTCTTTTGTCGTGGGACACCCAATACTGGAGCAAATTTTGTGTATGTCGTATATCAACGGTAAATGAAGAAGAAAAAAACCTGACAGAAAGAGAGAGAGAGAGCACAGCAGCATCAGCAGGAGACGGCTGGTTAGCGGAGACAGACCGTCGTTGGCGATTCATCTACAAGTGCAAGGAGCAATGCCACCGGTGCAGAACATCCAGTACCAGCAGCAAAAGCCGCCTTCGAACTTTGACAAGTTCAAAATGGGGCTCATGATGGGGGTAAGTTGATCTGTGGCCCACTCTTTTTTTTGGTGTGGCCAGAGAGGCGTTGTGTGTGCGCACGAACGGACACTAACGCCGATGGCTTTTGCAGGGAACCGTGGGGGTTGTCACGGGGCTGATGTTTGGCGGGCTCGCTATTCTGCGGAACGGCGCCCCCAACGGGGTGGTGAACACCCTGGGCCAGTACATCGCCGGATCGGCGGCGACGTTTGGTCTGTTCATGTCGATCGGGTCTGTCATCCGGTCCGAGTCCGAGCTCGACTGCGCTCAGCTCGACTGCCGGAAGCACACCTTGGCCGAGATGCGCGCGCATCTGATGGCGCGCCACCTGGTGAACATGGAGAGGCTCAAGAGGGAGCTCTGAGGACGGCGGGGGTGCAGCGTGTGCCCGTTCCGTTGCCGTCCTGTGCCAGTGTGTGGCTTTTCCACTGGGCCTGTGTGCCTTTTTTTTTCTGTTCTTTCTTCACCCAGGGAGAAAGCCGGCAGCGGCACAGCGCGCTCGCTCCGTGGCTCGCCTGCTCCGGCTCGCTCACCGTATGTACATATATATGGGTCGTTTCTGCGATAAAAGACTACACAGGGGGGGAGAAAGGAAGGAGACGGGTCTGGAACATGGGTCTGGGCCGCCCTCCTTGGCCCGCTTCCCCTTGCTCGGGCCACCCCACTTTCCTCTGCTCGCGCTCTCCGTCCTTATCAGCTGGAAAGTCTATGGCTTTTTTTTGTTTCAGGTTCGGTACCTGAAACAAAGAAACGGCCGGAGTGCTAAATGCTGCACCTCTGCGCCTGTCAGCCGCCCTGCGTGCTCCCCAGCTGCCCTCCCGAAAGCATGCCCTGTCGTGGTGAACCAGAGGCCACGTGTTTCAGACTGACACCCCACATACCTAACATGTGTTGATATATATACCCCACGAGGAAGCTTGGTAGCAGACAAAAAACACACACACCACAGCGCACACAGAAGGTTATGACGCTCTCTGTGCCAACCCGCGCGCGCGACAACACCACATGAGCGGTGCCCGGCAGCCCAGCTCCTCGTCGTCCAACTTCAAAGGCAAGGTCCGTGAAGTGGTCAACAAGAGAATCACAAGAGCACCCTCCGGCGACATACGAAATAAGGATCTCAAAGACATTTTCTCCATCCTGATCTACTCCCTGGACCTCAAAGATGAGTCGGACAAGACAAACCACGCCCTCTTCGGCCTCAAGCTCGGGTCGTACTATCCCTACTCCTTCACGTACGAGGCCGCTCTCGCGGCAATGGCGCACCTCACGTTCAACCTGCAGCTGTCTGCAACATCCACCAACATATTATACGAGATCAAAAGCAAAGCCGCCTCCGAGCTTCTGCAGCTCTTCATGACAGCAAAGCTGCTCCATGCTCCACACGAGAAAACCAGAACGATCGTACGCCGTGGGCTTGTTCTGCAGCCCTCCCCAAAGGGTGTCGCCGTTCTCAACTCGTTTTGTATGAAACTGGGAATTTCCTCTTTCCACGCGTTTCCACCTATCCTCACCAGCAATATAAGCTCGATGGAACTGATTTGCTTTGAAAGGAGTCTCAGAACAGATACTATTCTTCATAGCTCGTACTGGAACAAGGTCCTTTTTCTCCAAATGATGGGTCCCGCAAAGAACTTCTGGTCATCAAAGAAGGGGCCCGATAAGCTACCTAACCTGCCCAAAATATTTAATTACAACGAATTTGGCTCACCATTCGATGTAAGCTTTAACTTCGACGGCTCGGACACGGTGAATCAAGATTCGTTCTTTTCCTACCTCAATGAGAAAAGGAAGAGCTCCGTCGCATTTTACTCTCCAACTTTAGTGACTGAGCCAGATAGAGCGGACGTGGTTTCTCCTTTTCACCATAAGTTCTTCACTAACCCTGACTCTGACTGTCATATACAGTACTACGTATCCGATAAGGGCATTCGAATGTTCAAAGACAGGGTCGTTGTCTTGCCTGACAAGACTAGTTTTACTGTTCCATACTGCTTCTCTGGAAAGGCGGTTGTTCAATGGCTGCTGGACTGCACCGATGTCATGAGCCCAGAAGAAAGCGTACGAGTGGCAGGGCTTTTTGTTAAGATGGATCTGATATACTTGATAAACTCTCATCAGGTGGCCTGCAAACCTTGCAGATTTTATCCCAAGAAAGAAGCTCTATATACTCTGACCGAAAAAGGCAAAGAGGTTGTGCAATGGGATAAGCAAAATAGTGGACAAATCGTTTCCCCCTTGAAAGAATATGCAACATCTCCTTTAGCCACAGGAGCGGCAGGCGCCACCAATTCTTGCGGCCAGCCATACTATATCACTCTGTCAGATATTCTATCCGATCCAGGGATGAAATATCTCTTCAGAACCCATCTCACTGACGAATATTCTGCAGAGAACTTGGAAATGTATAGCGATATTAAGCTGTTGGAGTCGAAAATAGGAACGTTGAAGAAGCTGCTTCGCTTGAAGGAACACGGATCACATCCTGATGTCAGCAGATTCAATAACCGGCGCGAAATTGCTCTTAGAGCTGTTATAATCAAACTTTCAGATGACTGCATGTCGGAAGCGTTCAACATATATTCGTCATATTTTGCGGAAAGAGCACCATTTGAAGTCAACATAGACTCTCGCCTGAAATCTGAAATCAGAAGGGTCATGACGAGCCAGGAACTATCAAGTCACACAAACTTCCTGCTAGGTGACAGTCCGATAGAGCCATCTCCTGATACGTCAGAATCAGAAGTTGCACCTCTTGAGGAGCGGGAAGTGGACGTGACAGAACAACTTGATACATTGGATCTAATACCGAAAAAATCCCCAGAGCTTCTCTTTATTGACACTCACAGATCAAAGCAGCTGAAAGATGCCCCAGAAATTTCCCCGACTGACAGCGCAATACTGCCTGCACTGAACGTTCTAGTTGCTATTAAGCCTCTACTGCAGGAAGCAAAAACTAGCATGTTCACTTTAATGGAGCAAGATTCTTTACCAAAGTTTTTAAATTCGGACGTGATGAAAAGTCTCCCCTCCGCTAGACTATCATAGGTAACATATACATACTTCCTAGTTATCTAGTTGATAGGATCAATAGTCGTACCCTTCTTGATGGTAGCCCAACCAATCAGTCTAAAGTGTTTGTCGATACGTCTCGATAACGCAATCTTCTCTTCAAGCTCAGTGCATGCTGGGGAGGTCAAAGTAAGTCTCGCCATATCCGCCTTCACAGCAACCACACGGGCACCAGTAGCAGTAGATCCAATGTTAACCATAAGAACGTCATCAGGCTCCAGTTTTCTCACTTTAGCCTGTCTCTGTCCATCAGTCTTCACTCCCAACAATCTTCTGAGCAAAAAGTAGTTGATCTCGATATCAGTGAAAACAGAAGGTAAATGGCCCTTAGATCCAACAACTTGACCCACCAATCTGTCTGCTCTACACAATGTAGGATCAATATTCGTACCAACACCTATAAGACCACCGGGAACAGCAAACTTCAGATCATTGTTCTCAGCATATAGCGAAACAATGCTGGAGAAAATTGGTTTACACTGAATCTTGCCGTTGTCGTCCTTAGTCACAATACCCGGTCTGATTTCAATTTCATCCCCAATCTTGAAAACACCCGTCAAAATAGATCCTCCTGCAACACCTCCTCTTAGTTCGTGGATCTCAGAACCTGGTTTGTTCACATCAAACGAACGAATGACAATGAGTTGTGGTTGAGCGGTGAAATCTCTCAGAGGAACAGGAATGTAGTTCACCATGCACATGTTAACTGCATCTATATTATACTTCAGCTGGGCAGAAATTGGAACAATAGGAGCGCCATCTGCAATAGTACCCTTGATGAACTTTTTGATCGATTTCTCATGCTCCAGAGCAGCTTCTTTCTTCATCAAATCAACCTTGTTTTGCAAGATGATAACATGCTTCAACTTCATGATTTCAATGGCAGCCAAGTGCTCAGATGTCTGAGGCTGGGGACAGGCCTCATTACCAGCAATCAGAAGTAACGCAGCATCCATAACTGCGGCTCCCGACAACATAGTACTCATGAGAATGTCGTGCCCAGGACAGTCCACGAAGGAGACGTGTCTCACGAGTTTATATCTGCCTTCACATCCTGGAAGTGTACACTTAGGTCTTATTTCTTTATCTGACTTGAATGATTTGTAACAGTCTGGCTCCGGGCACTTCTCGTTGTCGCACTTGTAGATCTTGGCGTTTGCATATCCTAGCTTGATAGTAATGTTTCTTTCGAGCTCATTTTTGAATCTGACCGTTTGAACCCCCGAGATAGCCCTGACTACTGTGGACTTTCCATGGGCAACATGCCCTATGGTGCCGATATTGATAGTGGCCTGTCTGTTGATAATCTCTGGAGACAACGGCGTCAGCTTTGTGAAGTCGGGATTCTCGGGCTGCTCTGGAAGGCCCCCTCCCTCTTCGAACTCGCGTCTCTGGCGTTCTGCCTCATCTTCCGCGTCCTCCTCCAACTCGGCAAAGCTTACCTTCTTGATCTTTTGGTCCTCTTCCTGTTCGATGTCACTGGCCTCGCCCTCATAGGCGTCATATCCGTCGTCTTCAACCTCTTCCTGACCACCGATGACTATGTCAGGAACCGCATCTTGCAATTCGGTAGGCATATCGCTGTGCTCCTTACGCTGCCCTGCTTGTCTCTGAACCTGTTGAGACTCACGAGCTTCCTGGCTATGTGTGTACCTTGCTGTGGTCAGTGCTTTTGATTCTTCTACAACAATCACGTCTTGTATAATGACCAAAAAAAAAGTACGAAAATTTTTGTTCAAAGCAAGCTTCGAAAGCACACGACCTTTAAATTACGTACAATTAATGTTCAAACACGCATGAAGTCCCAAAAAGACACTTTATGCGGGGGAAGGGGAAGCGGGGGGGGGGGGGGGGGTTTTAGGATGCGTGG
>JAKTPG010000058.1:0-37449 GCA_030557505.1 Ogataea maris
TGCACCCCCCCCCCCCCCCCCCCTGTATGTGTTTTTTTTTTCATTGCAAGGGTCCTTCCTAAAATTAAACCCTTTATAACTTCACATCAATTGCCTTGCGTATCTCATTTTCAAGCCTCACAGTCTCTTCATCATCTGACGAGTTTTGAACAAAAAGATGTTCATTAGAGACTTTCCGCGCACTCATCGCTCCAAAAAGTCGACGAGCTAGTTTCTTCTCTGACTCTGGCGTAGTGAGGTCTATAACTGATGGCTTATCTTGGTACTTGTTCACCTTATCTAATGCAACTTTAACAGCATCAGAAGTTTGGAGCAAAAATTGGTCAAGCCGAGACTGTAATTTGAATGACTCTACAGGTGCTCTGTTTGTCATCACAGGAGAACCATGGACTGATAAAGAGGAATTCGAGCTGTCTCCCTGTTTTCCTGGTACGGGAGTATCGTCTAGAATTATTAGCGAGTTATCATTTTCGGGATCAATGTCAGTATTTTTACAGTTGATCTGATGCAGCGGCGTATCGAGGTCTCTCATGCGAACATAATTCTGGACCAGTATAGGCGATTTGTCCCCAGCTCGTGGCTCAGCGGGAGCCGTCCATGCTAAATCCGGCATTTCGTCACCTCTGAAATTAACAAGGGTCAATCCAGTAGTCGCCTTTATTGGAGAAGTTAAAGAGCTTTTGCTTTCATGCATGCTGTCATTAGCTTGCTCACTGCTGCGTCTTTTCAGCTTTATTGGCGATTTTGCAAGATTCGTGAGAGTTGAAGACTGGGTAGGGGTCTTTCGTTTGGGAGACCGCTTTTTCGGTAAAGCTTTCTTTCTTTTATACTCTGCAATGAGGCTTCTTCCTTTGTCAACCGAACGCAGTAGATACTCAGGTATCCAAGTAATTTGTTGCTGATTGCATGTCTGGATGAGATTGTAATTCTCATCGTAAAGATCTGACTCTTCGGCAGGTCCTAGATATCGCCCAAAAATTTCCTCTTTGCAGTATCTGACACGATATTGATTCTCCACCCATCTCGGTTTGTAATCGTCCTCAGATCGTCGTCTGATAGGTAATTGGAGCTCTTTGAATCCGTCAATGAATATTTTAGCGCTCCCGCCAAACTGCTCTATATTGTAAATCACTCTCATTATGTAACATCCCGTGAGATGTTCGAGGAGAAACATTCGTATCGGTCTTCCTATTGGAAGGTTATATAAACACATCTGCGCCAGGTTCGGCTTTTCAAACCAGTCCATGGGCTTTCCCATGGTACACATTTTGAGCTCATTGGAATTCTTGACAAAAGTTCCCTCTTCATCAAAGTAGGATATGCCCCTTTTCCCTGAATTATCTCCTCTAATGACGCCAATCAATTTATTTTCCTTGTCATCGCTGATAGAAATTGGCTGTGGTATCAAAGAGAGCGAAATATCCTCAGTGAAGTTCAGATCAGAACATCCTGTTTCGTACGGATTGAAACGATAAACAGTTGCGCAGAGCATAGGATAAAAATGAAGCATGAAATAGTAGTCGGAGGGGAACACGACGGAGCCCGAGAACTTCCTGCCAAATATTTGCTTGCTTTCCTTCTGCACTAGTTGCTCAATTTGGGCGTTGAGCTGCCTCAGTTTCAAGTCTCTCTCGCTTTTACCGAATGGCAGCTTAGCCCTGACGAGATCTGAGACTTCGCTTGACAAATAGATCTTACTCAGCTCGTCGGCAACGTCAATTGAGTAATCATGCTCATAGCAGTGGGTGCCGATCTGCGCAAGCTGGATACAGCGTCCGATTCCGAGCCCAGAGACCCCGTCGTTGAAGTCACTTCCATTGAGACAGGCTATGAAAACCATTCTTTTTTTGTCAAGCCCTGTGACCTGCTCGATTTTATCGCTCCGAAACGGGGTGATGTAAAATTCATCCTCCTGTTTTTCAGAGCCACTAGCGAAGACCTGAGAGGCCGGGGCGTCTTTCAGCCATCTCGAGAAGTTCTTGAGAATGACCCTGGCTCCAAACATGAGCCCATCGCCGTCGTTGCTTATGACAGCGTCAATGACGCCGAAGTCGTTCAGTCGCGCCAGCTCGGCCTCGGCCTCCCCTGCGGCGTCGATGTAGGAGATGTTCCAGTCCCTCAGCATGGACTTGACTTTGTCAATGTGGACGATGTCCTCGTACCCGCTCATGTTCCCGAGCATGCTGATGACGGCGTTGTTCTCGCGATACTCGGCGTAGTAGTCCGTGTGCTGCTTCTTCGAGGGCGACGATCCGCCCGACTTGCTGCCGCTCCACCTCGTCTTGTGCAGCTTGAACTTGCCGTCAAACACAAAGACGAAGGAGATGTTCAGCCGGATAAGCTCCCTGATGCGCGCGCTGAAGTTGAGCAGCAGCTTCTCTGCCGTCACGCTGGACACCCCTGAGGCATACAGCGCCGGCACTTTCAGGAACTCGATGATCCACATGTAGGCGTCGATGCCGACCTTCAACGTGCGCCGGTGGAGCTCGAAGAAACTCCTCGCATACACCCTCAACGGGAGCCGCTCGTCGCCGGCACCGGCTTTGTCCAGCCGCTCCCAGAGCCCCGGGATCGTCATAGTCCGCAGTCACAAGCGTCAATCGCAAGCCTCAGTGCACCAGAGAAGGAGGGCCCGCTGTTGGTAGAACGCACTCTACCAACCCGTAACACACAAGGGGAACCCTTGATCTGCTCCCCCCCCTCCAAAGGAAGAAAAAGATAAATATTAAATATCAGCCATCTTTAAAAAAAAGACAACAGTAAACAGCCAGCTGAGAGAGTACGGTGTTACGTAATCCAAATATCAAAGAGAGTTTCATATATAAAAAAAGGGGGGTTAGTGTGTGCTGGCGACGCTATCAGCAAGCTGTGGCACTTGCTGGCTCTAAATACAAGACGCAGGAGCACGTGTGAGCTGCCCGTTGCCTGCCCGTTGCCTGCCCATTGCTTTCTCCTTCTCTTCAGACCACCTCGCTGATCACGGCCGCAGCCTCTCTATAGGTGGCCAGCAGCTTCTCACACTTCTCTCTCTCCTGGCTCAGGTTCTCGTCCTCATACAGCAGCTCGTCAAAGAGGGACTCATTGTACAGCTTCTGGACCAGCGTGTTCTGAACGGTGTCCTTACAGAAATTCACCAAGAGGCACATGATCGCCTTTGGCACCTGATCCTGGATCATCTCCCTGACAATGCCGAAATACGAAATGATGAGTCTGCGGATCAGCTCACACTCCAGCTGTTCTCTTTCACTCATGTCCTCAACCTCGTCCACCGTCAAGTTGTCTAGAACCTTCTCTATCGGAGGCTCCTGTCGATGCACAAACTGCAGCGTTTCAGAGTCGGCAGGGTATTTGAAAGGCTCTGGAGAAAACTCCCGTACAGGCGTCGAGGTCTGGTGGTGGTCCTTCCCAAAAAAGAAGTTGAGGAACGAGTCCTTCTCGCCGTTCGTCGAAGCAGGAAGCTTCTCATTATCCTTCAGCTCACCACTACGCGAACTTGCATCAGACGACTTCCGAGAAGAGGTGCCATTCTCCATAGCAGGAGCAACAATGCCGTTGGGTGTTCGCAACTTAGGTAGGGATTCTGTCTGTTTGGAATGTGACTCTTTGTGGACAGCCTTTTGTTTCTGTCTCTCTTCCACGACACTCGCCATGGCAGCAGCAGCACCCACAAAGTTGGGGTGATTCGTGTTGATGTACGCCTTGTGGATTTCGATTAAACTCTCAACATACTTTGTGGTTGGCCCAAGCCGTTCTCTCAGCAGTTCGGACACAACTTCAATCAGCTTGGTTTGCATCTTTGGATACCTGCTAAGGTCCTGAGAGCCACAGTTGTGGCAGATCTTCATCAATTCTTCGTATACCAGCTCGACACATCTGTGCGAAGGACCTTCTAGAAGCTTAATTTGAGGTTTAACAAGTAAGTCAAACGCTAGCTCTGGAACAAAGAGAGATGGGCGTGGCCCAGTCGAGTTTCTTATTGCTGTTCTTATGTCGTGAATCGAAAGATTGGCCACAGGGTTGATCGAAAGCAGTGAACTCCCAAAGACTTCATTGTAAATGTAGTATATTCTGGCTCCACCACAAAGCTCTTTGGTGCTAATTTCTCCGGAATTACCCTCGATGGAGTTGATGAAGTTGTTTGCAAATTTGTTCATCAATACCAAAATCAATGACCCCCTGTTTTGCTTGGAAACAATATTGAGGTCTCCATATGAGGCAAGCTCTTGCTCCGTTTGGCCCATTAATGTATTGAGCTTTGCCTTAATGTCAGGCAACCTTTCCCTGATGTGGTGCATCAATGTCTTGTTGAGAGTTTTGGCGAGATATGCTGTTCCGCATCTGTTTGCAATATTTTTATAAGCAGCATGGCCTCTAAAGAACTCCTCTTCAGCTCTCAAACTTTCATCTAAAGCTTTGTTGAGTGCGATGTCTTGCTGGGATCTGTTAACAACACCAATGAAACCCAGTCTCAGCGGGTAAACTTTCCCAGTGAGAATATCCAATGCATTAGTGCCATGGTCCATCAGATCTAGCTTCGATAAAATTCCTATAGTTCGCTTTCCCTGCGGATCAACCTGGCGAGCAAGCTTAAGAGATTCTGAGTTCACAAGGTCGACATTAGCGGGAGAAACTGCCAGAATGATGGAGTTGGGCTTCGAAATATACTCTAAAATGAGATTTTTGATCTGTCTTTCAATATCACTGGGCTGGTCGCCAACTGGAATCTTTGTCAGGCCTGGAAGATCAACGAGTGTTAGGTTCAGCACTGCAGGCGAGAATACTTTCAGATTGATAGGTATTCTGCTGATTCCTTTGTTTTTGCCCGCAATTCTGGCTGTCTCGTTTTCGATCTCCCTTCTAATGTTGGCAAAGCTGTAAAATCTCTTTCCTGGCAAATGCAGAAACTCTCCCCATTCATTTGGCTTGGACTGGCCCGCCTGAAATCCTTCCAGCAGATGCTGTTCTAGAGTCAGCTCAGATGCGTTTTGATCCGTTTCGAACCCGGTCTTATGGACGAGCGGGTCATCTGCATGGATGTTCACAAGCTGCAGAATCAGTGGTCGTCTCGTGACAATTCCGGTCCCCCTAGGCAGGAAGTCCTTCCCCACAATATTTTCGAGAACAGACGATTTTCCAGATGACTGTGAGCCAATGACTGTCAGCAACGGCAAGTCAAGGTCCGTGAGGTTTGTGTTGGTGACAATGTCCTGCAGTTTGTTGACCACCGGAATGAGGTCCTGTAAAGACGCCATTTTCTTTACGCTTTCAGTTCCTGGCAATGCAGGGCCGCCCAACTGTGCTGTTCGCAATACGTGAACTGGTCGGGGAGGTGGCAGGTAGGGGTGAGAGTCGCGAGCTCCTTAGATCAACTTTCAGCTTCTCGCCCCGATGCCCAATTCGATTGGGAGTAGTTACAATTGGAGAACGATGGCACTTCAAGCGAACTTGTGTCCGTTGCAAGCTGAAAAGGACAAAATCCTAACACGGGAGAAACAGAGACTTGACTTCGACGGGGCCACCCTACTCTTGCCAGATGAGCTGCGACGGCAATAACCACCACGACGTACACAGACTTGTAGTCTAAGTAGATAAATTTACACAGCGGCCTGTTGGCCAATGCAAGAGCGGGTAACATACCATGCGACAGACGCAAGGTTGTGCCGGGTATACTATTTTTTCTTCCTCTTTATCAAGGAAGTGAGATTGTTCACGGCAGGCCGGTCCAAGTCTCTCTTCATGTGGGGGGACGCCACAGCTGCCTGTTTTCTTCCATGAATCTCCATCGTCACTGGACATACACTGGAAAGTCGTCTGAGCAGCTGCTTCGCGTCGTCGATGTCTGAGTACTCCAGTTCCGTGACGAGCCTCAGTAGACTGTCCATGTTTTTTTTCTTCAGTACTGCAACTTCGGAGGCAGCAAAAGGAGCTGCCTTTGAACGGCCCTTTATGCCTATCAGCCCCACAACCCTACCTAGCTGAAACTCTTGCCGGATCGCCAGCTCCCTCCAGAACTCCTTTGTCGTGACTTTAAGAGCCCGGTTTTCAACCACAAGATGCTCAAGAAAGCGACCTTTAGGGTCGTCTGGCAACAGCGGAATGCTGTGCACCGCCAGCTGCTCATCTGACGAGTCGTAAATGCTCCCCACCTTCCAATCATCCGACGGGAAGAACATCTGGATTTCACGTTTCCCAGAATTGAGGATGTTGAGCCGTTTGTCGGCGACTGACGTGAAGCTTTTGCGCACTGCTCGGTCCAGCGTAATCAGCCACCATTTGAGGAGATTCTGATCGCTGAGTACGTGCTTCCCGCTGTTTTGGCCTGACTTTGGAAACAGGTACTGGCGCTCGGCCCTGGTGAAAAGGACCACACTTGTGGTGAACTGGCGTGCGCACAGCTCTCTGGCGTCCCAGTGCTTTGCATTCTCTTTAATCTTTGGAACACCGTAGTTTGGGTCACCTTTCTCTCTCTCAATAAGTATGTGCAGAGAACGCTCAAGCGGAGAGCGGAAAGGCGCGTGATCCTTCAAGATCACCTCGTACTCGTTCTTCATTCTGGCGTCCTCGATGTAGCGCGAAACGGGGTACGCAATCAGCCAGTTGAGCAAAACTTCCACAACCTTGCCCACCTTGAGGTCTTTATTTCTGCTCAGCCCCGTGGTGTCAGCCTTTGACACATACACAGTCCTTTCTGCGCGATCCGACGCCACGCTGAGGTACACATACACCTCAATGGCAAGCACAGGCACGTCCTGGTGGAAAACCGCCGCGAAGTGCACCGTCTTGATGGTGATTGGCCGCGAGCTGGCTGGCGCGTGAGTTAGAGGTCGCGACTCCCGCGGGATTGTCTGTGCGTTGACCAGCTGGTACGGCACGTCAGACGCAGGAAGCACATCCTGTAGCAACTGCTGCAGGCGCGCCGTCATGCTGTGCGGGTCTCTAATTGGCGACTGCGTGCGATACACCAGGTATACACACACACACACACACACACACACACATACATGCACACTATTTGCGTGATCTAGCTGAAAAATATTTGTATGTGTATATATTATGCTACATACGAACAAGGCGCGAGCGTGCAAAAAGCAGTTTTAGCAGCCCTCGTACTCCTCAGGGTAGAATATGAGCCGCTCTATGCCGTCCCTGGTCAGGATCACCATGCGGATAACCCCGCCAGAGGAGCCGTCCCACTTGATTGCCTGCGACAGCGACGTCTTGATGAACGAGACGGTCTCGTCCTTGGTCATGTCTGTTTTGTAATTTTTTTTGCAGTAGCCGTAGATGAAGACAGAGCCCGAGCCCGCGATCGCGTACTCCTGCTTGTGGATAGACCCTCCCAGAGGGATGCTGTACACTTCTCCGCCGTTCTTGTCGTCGTAGCCGGCGCAGATGATCCCTGCGGTGAGCTGGTCCTTGTTGTTGTAGCACAGCTCCTGGAACAGGGAAGCGGCGATCTTGGTGCTCGGACTGCGCCCGTTGTTCGCTCTATACAGGTCGAGGTGGTACTTCACGATGTCCGCGACGGCCTGTGTGTCCGCCGCGGACCCGGAGCGGCAGCACCAGATCTTGTCCTGCACCTGCGTCAGCTTGTCCGTCACCCTGTTGGCGATGTACGAGCCCGTCGTGGTCCTGCTGTCTGCGCCCAGAATCACCCCGTCCTTGAACGTCACCGCCATGATCGACGTCCCGAGGCTGACCTCGCCCTTCTTGAGGTGGTTGATGTCCACGCTGATAGAGTCCATGCCCTGTTAACCGACTGCGTGTTGTTGTTCTGCGGCCCGCAAGCTGTTCGTGGTCTCCTGTTCCCCCGCCAACACTGTCGCAAGCTCCGCTTCCGCTCTCCGTTCTTTTCTATACACCGTTCCGTTCACATTCACATTCACATTCACACACACACACACTTTCCATGTTTTGCCACTTTACTCCTGGCAAAGCTCCGCTTTTGGCGGGAGGGCAAGATTTCGGCGGTGCACGGGTGTCATAAGCGCGCGCGCCGGGCCTCAGCCGTCGTGCTGCGAGGTGTGAGGCGGAGTTTGGCACCTAAAAAATTTTTTTTTTTTTTTGGCACTTCACCCAGTGGAGGGAGCGAGGAAGCGCGGGAAGGAAGGAGAGGTTCGGGTGGTGAACATATCAATCAGAAGCTTCACGAGAGAGCGGGCGAGCAAGGGAAGCAGCAGCAGCAGCAGCACTGTTCTCAGTAAAGGACCAAGGTCAGCTAGAGAATCAGCTTGAAGATGACGCTTTCGTACGACCTGTCCTCCTTGATGGCGCCGGGTGAGGCGTGGGGCCCCTCCGCGGCCATTCCCAACTCGCTCAAGTTCAACGGCGTCCCCTACGCCCCGTTCTCCAAGAGCGACAAGCTGGGCAAGGCTGCGGACTGGCAGCAGGCCAAGGAAGACGAAATGAAGCAGCAGTACCAGCAGAAGAACGCGAACCAGAAGAAGAAGGACCAGTACCACGCGTACGGTGCCTCCGCCGCCAAGCTTTTTGGCGCGGAAGACGAAGAGGCAGAGTTCTCTGTCGTCGACACTAACGCCCCTCAGGTCGGCCAGCAGACCGTGCTCCGCGGAAGAAACCGCATGGCCAACAACCCCCGCCAGGGAGGCAAGCCGGCAAACACTGCAAGACCACAGAACCCTAGACAGCAGGGAAACAGACCGCAGCACTACCACGGCTCAGGCGGCCACCAGTCGAACTACAACAACTACGGCGGCGGCGGCTACAGAAACTACAACGGCCGCTTCAAGAGAGAAGAGAAGGTGAGAGACCCTTCCCTGAAGGTTGGCTCGAAGTGGCAGCTGGTATCTGACATTGAGTTCAGCAAGTTGACAAAGCTAAATCTAGAGGTGGCCGCTGGTGAGGATATCACTGGGTACGGCTCTGTTAACTATTACACAAAGAGATTTGAGTCCTTCAAGCTGGAACCGCTCAAGGCTCTGGACAGAGCCATATTCAATCCTACCACCTCAGAGGACCCTGTGCTCAAAAACCTTGCCCAATCGAAACAAGCCAAGATATTTGCCACAGACTCGATTCTTTCTCAGCTCATGTGCGCCTCAAGATCATCCTACTCCTGGGATATAGTTGTCACCAAGAAAAACGGATCCATCTTCTTTGATAAAAGAGAAGGAACAGACAGATTGGAGGTGGATGAAAACTCCTACAACGCACCAATTGACTCTCCAGAAACCGATATCAACGGAGCCACGAACCTGTCACTGGAGTCCACGTTTATCAACCACAACTTTGTTGCCAATACCCTCGAGTCGGCTACATACCCATTCGAGCATCCCGAGAACCCATTTGTCTCAGCTAGAGACCTTTCAGAGCCACTACTGAACAGAGGTTACAAGTACAAGAAGTTCTCGTTGGCTTCATCTAATCCTGATGTCGAGCCCGTCGATATCATCGTCAGAACCGAGGTCGATGCCGTTCTCGGAGAGCAGCACAAACTGCTGTCTATAAATGCTCTCAACCAATACACTTGGACCAGTTCTAACGACTGGAAGACGAAACTCAGCGGATCGAGAGGTGTCATTTTCGCAGAAGAGCTGAAGAAGAACAACAACAAGATATCCAAATGGACGATTCGCTCTACTTTGGCTGGTGTCGACAGTATGAAGATCGGTTTTGTGTCGAGAAATAACTTGAAGGATAACACCAAGCACACCGTTGCAGGAACGCTGACATTCACTCCCGCTGGACTCAGTTCACAAATAAACCTTTCCATCGGCAATGGATGGGGAGTTGTCCGTTCCCTGATTGACATCATCGAACATGAGGGCGGAGATGGCGACTACAAGTTCATAATCTTGAAGGATCCTAACTCGCCAAAGATCGGCGTGTACAAAGTTCCTTTAAATGCTTTTGAAGAGGGACAAGCCGATCTGGAGTAAGCTCAAGCTTAGTTCCCCATTTTCCATAAAGTCGTAATGTTAACATTCTCCTTGAAATGGTTAATCGTTTTCTATGCATTTTTTTGTATGAAGATATTGTCGTCGTCGTTATGCCTGAACGCGGTGGGGGACATTCGCGGGGAGACCACAGTGTTCTCCGAGTCAAAGGTGAATTGAGCATTACGCACTCTTTGAGTGCGAACAGGAGTCGAAATGTCAGTCCTTTTTTCGGGGGAATTTTGCTTCACTTGCCGGTACTGGCTTCTTCTCCGCTCCAGATGCATGCGACGAACTCTCTCGGTAGCCGGGATCATAGGTGATCGAGAGCCCCCTCCCGGAGTTCGTGTAATCTTAGTAGGGGAAAACAATGTGGATGATGATCCATCATCGGCGGTCAAATTGGGCTGGTTTGTCATTCGTAGAATGGAGATCTGCCCTTTTCTATGTGCAAGCGGCGATACGGAAGCCGGCTGATGCGGCGTTTCTTGATGCAAATCTTGCTCCATGTACGATTCAACAAGTTCATTGTCTTTTCTGGCCTCATAGTTCAACTTCCACATATAGAAAAACGTCTTCAACCTATTTCTTGTCCATCTTTCCTTGAACAGAGACGCATTCTTATTATCGGCCTGAATCTTGATAGACTTCAGTGAAAGCCGTGAGAGAATTCCGGTGAGAAGCTCCACATTGTTGACTTCTATTTGTGACTGGCAAATCTCACCTAACTCAGACGTTCTGTCAAAGCTCTGAATCCATTTATTAATGAACTTTGTGAGTAGCGAGAATTCTCGAAAGTTAGATGCATCCTGACTGTCCAATCTCCGCTTTCTAACATTACTAGTCCATTTGCGCAAATACTTGGACGTCGTATTCTGGTGCAAATACTGATTGCAAATTGTTGTGAGCTCCTCCACATTTTGCGCCTGCGCATTTACATTATTCATCCACATATGAAACCAATGTTCTAATAACTTTGAGTCATGCTTTCGCGTGAAGGAAGTGATAACCTTGTTGGATGTAGCCCTGCTTCTCCAGAGCCTGAAGACCTTATTCAGCTCCTCAGCATCGGCTCTATGAGTAACCACCGCCAATTGTGCTTTCAGGTGCCAGTTTTTCACTATCGTTTTCATTTCCAGGAACTTCCTGAGTCGTGCTAGACGTAACTCTATCACAGCCATGCGCCACTGACGCAAAAAGTTGGAAGCTACACTTTGAGCCCAAAAACTGACTGCGACCGAATTCATTTCTTGTGCTAGATTCCAGCTGGCAAAATACCTCGAAAGTATCTTTCGTTGAGTTTTGTCGCGATGTTGCTTAAGCTTTTGTTCATTCAGATATGACTCAGACCAATGTGACAATACCCAGGCAGCCAGATGAAGTTTGTTTCTTCTCTTGGTTTCCAATTCCAAAACTCGAAAGTTATAAGACCGTATCCAAGCGTTGAAAGCTCTTGAAACAATATGTAGATCTTCGTGCTTTACAAGTGATCGCACTCTGGATAAACTAAACTTGGATCTTGCAACCCAAAATCGTAAGGCTCTCTTTTGGATCGAGTTTTTGTGAAAGACATCAGCTTTTTCCTCCAAAGCGACATGACCAAACAAGACAGTGGTCCACCTCTGAATGCTTCTTTTCAGTATTATTTCACGCTCTGTTCTCCTCAACCTGGTGTTAATTAACTGCGATGATCTCCACACTGCAAAAAAATGCCGTTCCACGTATTTTTGATACGTCAACGTCAGATTATCATTCAAAACTTGAGTTCTTCGCTTCCAAACATTATAGTGCTTAAGCTCTAAAAGGCGATCAGCATGCTTGTTCATCGATTCAACTGCAACCAAATGCTTTTTCCACTCATCGAAATAGTGTGCTCCAACAGCCCAAGTGTGTGACATGGCTGTTTCCTCAGCTTTGAGCCGAAGGTGATTCCAACAGTCATACCATTTCTTCAAATACAGCTGTTTCCTTGATTTGATCCAAATCAGCTCAGAGTGCCACATTATCCGACATATAGTTGCTGATCTGTTCCACTGACTGAAATATCTTGATAAAATTTGCCCATTAGTCTTGATTCTCATTAGAGCATAGCGCATTTCTGGGGTGGGGAGCATTGTTCCGTGGTACACGAAACACTCTGAACTAGGAAGCAATGAAAGCGAATATAATTCATTAGAGAAGGAATTTTCAGAAATAGAAGACTCAGCCTCACGCAGTACAGCGTCTTTCACATCACGGTAGTAAGCGTCGTCATCTAAATCACTGCCATCTTCTTTTAAAATTTCAATGTAAGATCTGAGAACCTGGGGAAACCACTTAACAGGCAGCGGAACGGACTCTGCAGCAGAACATAAGTAAGCCTCAACTATCTTGGTTAGAAGTGAAATAATATGCTCCTCGTCTGACGGAAAGCTCATAGCTGATAACTGCTCATGTCTCGAATGTGCTGTCCTTGTGTTAAAAATAAGCGGAGAATGCGAGCGGTCTCGCTCTGAGTCAATAAATTGGGCAATGATCGGTTTCAAAATAGGGAATATTGGAGTGAATGAGAAGTATTCATCAATGATTTCGTTGAGTGCCTCTTTTGCGCGAGAGTTTCTTATTGAATACTTGATGGTATTAATTATTTGGAGGTGAAACTCACTAATCCTTTGCAAATTGTAGACAATTGCTATTCGATCGAGCTTCATGAACGTGTCCACCATCAGTGTGGCAGCCTTCAGAACTCTAGATGAGCGTGAGTTTCGCGTCTCAGTCCTCGTTAATGAGGCCACTAACATGAAAAGACTTTGTTTATAACAAGAATTGAACACATTATTATTTGATTCAAATAACACAGGGTCAGCTAGGTCTTTTTCATCGCTTGACATCTCGCTATTTGTGTCATCAAGAAGCATGCTCACCTTTTGGTGGTACATCAGCTCCTGCGTAAACACATCGGCGATGTACTCTATCAGTTCATCCTTATTGGAGACACTGCACACCAACGTTTCAAAGTCGCTTAAAACGTTTCGGATCTTGTTTACAATTGAAAGATCTTCCGTGATGTCATCTACTCTACCACTTGTCTCTTCCTCCATCGACCTTATTAGGAACTTAGTAGACGGTATGTCGCCCATTGATGCAATTATCTCGTAGTATATTTCATTTTCTGTACTGTGGTCCATCGTTTTGATCCCAGAATACTGCAAACAGTGGAAGCTGCGTTCTCCAAGGTGGGAGCTTATTTCGAACGACACGTTCGTCAGCTCTTGAAAGGCGAACACCTGCTCATCGATGCCTAAGATGATCTGCCAAAGCAGCTTGATATCCCTTAGTCTTTTGGAGTCAAGCTGAAGGGGGGAGACCCCAGACAAATCGACGAGACGGTGAATCAAGGCTGTGAGATCAGCAAGCTCATCTCCTTGCGGCATACTTTATATTCCGGTCAGCCACAAGCGCCATGGGCACGTCGTCACCAATACAATTGAAGCACTCTTGGGTTACTTGCACAGCTTCAAGGGCCGAGACTGTGTGAGCTTCTTAGTGCTTAGATACTCACTACAATAGTCGCGTAGCTACTCGCAAAGAAATTTAAGCATCGTATAAACAATTACATGTTATTAGTGCTGGGCGCGACAGCTTTCAAAAAAAACGCCGATCGACGCGTCGAAGTCGCAGCGGTGGAGGGGGAGGTGTTGATGGTCCCCCTTCTAAAACACCTCTCCGTATCTAGAGAGTGAAGTCAAATGGCTTGAATGCCTCCTGAAACTTGTCTCTCTGTTGTGTCTCTTCTGCCTTGCTCTCTTTGCACCTCTCCCACTGTAATCTGTCGGGCGCATTCAGCAAACGAGCGAGCACACGCCGAGGCAGCTGAAGATCTACAGGCTGGTTATCTGTCCCAAGACGGAAAAGGTAGAGTTTTCGAGCTGATGGGGACGTGTAGAGAGTAATCAGCATATAATCCTCATTGTTGAGGGCACTATGCAGCGCGGAAATATCAGTTGTGTCAACCTTCTCGTAAGACAAATTCCCGTTTATTCTCTTGTTGTGAGGTTCAAGGTGGCTATTCAGTGTGTCTTCAAACTGTTCACAATAGGTCGACTTGAATGGCAGGAACTGCACATGGTGGTGGATTCCTCGGCTCCGAGATATTTCCCAAAAGACAACCGCGTAGTCACCCAAGGTGCTGAACATCTGAACCAATGCGGTGGTATACTTCTGCATTTCTTTGAACAGCCCCGTTTCTTCTGCCTTCTTTCCCGGCTCCTCTTGCTCTGCGTATTTTATTAAGGTTGGATAGTGGCCAATAAATATAATCAGGCCGTGCCCGGAAAATCCCAGCAGGCTTCGGTCAACAAGAGGACCCTTGGCAATGGTGACATATGCAAACTCTCCAATTGATATCACCATATGTGCCTCAAAATTACTGTTGGAAATGCAAAAGAAGCAGTTGAGAGGGGTTACCTGTTTTCTTTTTCTCTTTGAAGCGCTATTATTTGAAGGCGCATCCCTAGTTCTCTTTAATGCCATGTTCTGCGGCTCTGCATTTGCAGATACGAGCTTCGGCATGTTTCCAAATACAGAGACAGACGCTCCGTCAGCTCGAGCGTCTGCGCTCATGGAAAACGCATAGAACCACTTCTCTTTGGACCCCTGCTGTGCGAGGCTGATAAATCTAGAGATTCGGTCGGAGTGAGTCCCGTCCCAGCGGAAAGGCAGTCTTTCAAAAAAGCGCCCATTCTCTGTGCCCACACAGAACCAGTAACGGGGTTTCGTGAGCTCCAAAAGGTCGTTTAGCTTGACGTTTCCTACCAAAGTGAGATTCTCTTCGCGAGATATCACCGTGGGCCACTGGTACGTGAGCAGTACATCGAGCAGCTGACCGTCAAAGGTTGATCTCAGGGTGTTGCTGTCTATATCATTTATGCGTCCGGACACAAAGCCGATCCGCAGAGAGCAGGACAGCTTCAGCACCCCGCAGTGCCCTAGATAATGCAGTTTTTCGTCTTTTTGCTCCGTGAAAGCATGCACTCCTTCAGTGTGATAAACCGGCACTTCGGGCGCATCGCCGATGGATAGGTCGGCGCCAGGGGAAGCAACGACGTCCCCCAGCAGGACGACAAGCTCGAAGGGCCCGTTCTTCTTGTTCAGCGAGTTCGCGATGCGGACAGCCTTTGGCAGCTCATCCGGCGAGGGGTTTAGCACCAGACTTTTTCCAGCATTAGTATACTTTTTTTTCACGCATCGTCAAAGAGAAAAAAACACGCAGCGGCGCACATGAGCTCCGCCAACTGGCAACTTACATCTTGAACTTTGTGCTGGTCATCGCAGCGCATTGCAACACCACAAGCTGGCTTGACACACGCACGGATCTCTGGATGCTAGATGAAGTTTCTGGGCTCGAATTTTATTATCTCTTGCAAAATAATTTTTTCAGTCTACTTTTTTCACTTGTAAGCTGTCTAGATAAAGCCCTGTGTCATTATAGGGGCAGCGGGCTCAAGATGGCTCTGCTACAGTGCGATGATCGTTTGGACCTTTACTAAATGGCAGTCGCCAGACACAGGGGGCCCGCAACTAGGGCCTGGTAAAAATCAGTAAACACAAGTATCAAATAGCAGCTGAGAGAAAGCGCATACAGACACAGACACACGCACACAGCACAGCTCTGGGGTCCACCAAAACGCTATGAAAAAAAAAACCAGAGTAAAACACATTCAATAGAGCGTACCAAACGGCTCGTTGTAGCCATGGTAGTCGCGGTAGCTTCGCTGCGCGTTCACCAGAAGAGGAGACAGGATGTTGCTTGCATTCGTGTTCGGGTTGCCCTTGTGCTTGAAGGTGAAGCCGACAAAACTCTTGCGGTCGGCTTTGACACTCGTGCTGGATATCTTCTCGTCGTTGGCACGCTTCGCAAGAACCTCCTTGTACTTCGCCATATCGCTCTCGTTGGTGAAATCGTCAAAGTAGCCGGCATCCTCTTCACTGTCCAGCTGAGGCGTGAAGGGCGGAACACGCTCTCTTAGCGTGTCCCAGTGCACCTCCGCAAAGTAAGGCATTGCCATAACTTGCCTCATGGACCTCAGACGCTCGTTCGGCAGCGCAATCAGACGGGTGATTAGTAGCCACGTCCGATCACTAAACACGTATCTGCCATCTTCGTATCGCGGCCGTTTCAGGCACTCTTTCCACCTTTTAAGGTTTCCGTATGTCTCATCGGAAGAACCCCCAGAAAATGGAGTGTAGCCAACAATAGCCTCAAATAGCATACATCCCAGCGACCAGTAGTCGATCGTGAAGTCGTAGGACTTGCCTTGCAGCACCTCCAGAGCCATGTAGTCCGGCGAGCCCACAATCGAGTGTGCATACTGGATGTCGCTTTCTCTTTGCGATTTGTACAGCTTCTGTCTTTCTGCAACCGTTCTCTCCTTTGGTCTGTACTCCAAGTCTTTCACCTGATTCAGCCGCAACTTCATACTCTCAATACGATCCGTCGACACAGAGCCCGCAGCAAGGCCAAAATCTGTCAACTTGATGTGCCCTCTAGAGTCAATCAAGAAGTTCTCAGGCTTCAGATCTCTGTGAGTGTACCCGAGCTCATGTAGTGAGTTCACCGCAGCAAACATTTCTGAAATATAGAAACGCGCATGCTGCGGCGTGAGGTAGCCAGCGTTGTTGAGCAGGGTTCTAAAGTCTCCGCCAGGAACATACTCCATGGCCAGATATACGCTCTCTGCGTCCTGAAAGGCGTAATAAAGTTTCACAAGCCATTCAGAACGGGTATTTGTTAAAATGTCTCTCTCTGTTAGTACATGTCTGGTCTCGTCCGTCTTAGTGAGCAGCTTTTTGCTCAAGACCTTGAGGGCACAGATCTCCTTGGTGTCCTTCTTTCTGGCCAGAAACACTTGTCCGTATCCACCTTGTCCGACTTGCGTGATAATCGTAAAGTCTTTATGCTTTGGTCTTATTCTTCTCTTTCTAAGGTAAGCTCTTTCCTTTCCGAGGTAGTTTTTCCATTGCTGAAGTCTCTCTGCTTGGGGGAGCATTTGCAGCCCCTCTTCCACTTGCTCAAGACGCTCTCTTCTGCTTATCACATAGTCAAACATGTCACAGTAATAGTCCAAGAAGTAGAGCTGGCAGACGGTCACCAGTCTCTTGGTCTTTGTGGAGTTGGCCTTGATGTAAAAATCGCGGGTCAGTCTTGAAGGCGAAACAACCATAGGCGACCGAGGGCTCTCGTAGAGCACTGGCTGTCCGGCGAAACCAGTTCTGCTCGGTGTGCTGGGCGGGCTGTTTTCTTTGTTGTAGTTTACTCTTTCCGGTGCCAAGTTTGCCTGGCCTCCAAAGCGATCGTAGCTTCTGTTGGGGGACGTCGACATGGACATGTACGACACGTTAGGCGAGTCGGCGCCAGCACTTTTCACGGGCGTTGAGCTGGTGCCAAAGTTGAGGCTCTCCATATCGCGGGAGAGGTCGTCCACGTAGCTCGTGTCCGCTTTCTGCGAGCGATTAAACAAACCGCCCATCACAGCCATTTTCAACTAGTAGCCATTCAAATCCAAACGTGTGCCGCGCCGCTCTTCTTCCGCTTGCAAGTACTCCTGACTGTTGCTGAGCAGAGAACCAGCGAGCCTGTGGATGCACACAGCTGTTCGAACAGCTCTTACTAACGCTAGAAGGCCGCAGTCGGGGAGGCAGAGCAGTAGTACAATCGCAGGATGACATTATCGTTTTTTTTATTGAAGATCCAAGCAAGCACTTCCTTTATTTACGTTTTCCTTCTTTGGGAAATTTCCTTGGTTTTTCCTTTTCCCTATTTTTCCTTCCCTTTTAGTTTATTGATATGTGAATCCTGCGCTATTTGATCCGTTTAGTATTAGGGTCTTCAAGCTCTGACGGAGCCGGCCGCTTGAGGGGCCCAGGCTGCAGCCATTCAACTTGCTGAGCGCCGCCACCACGAACGACCCCGCGGCCGTCTTGTGTCTGAGCCACGCGATCGTCTTGCAGCAAAACCTGCGACAGCTTGCTTCCTGTAGAGGCCTGGGTAAGAGGCCTGCTGAATCTGTCCAGCTTCGCCGCAACAGCTTTCGAGACAGGAGCCTTGCTCGACGACGCCGCAGCAATGGCCCGCGCGGACATTCTGCCAATCATGCCCATGCCAACTTCCTCCCCGTACGCATCCATGTGAGTCTCCTCTTCCTCTCCAAACAGCATTTTGTTTTGCGCCTTCGCGAGATTGGACATCTCCATTCTCTCCTTTTGCTTTCGGAATCTCCGCCCGCCCCGCTTCTTCGACTTCACGTCCACGGGCTTCGGCAAGGGTCGGACCCTAGAGCTTGTAGGCGGTAGTTGTAAGCGCCCCAACTTGTCGATAATATCTTCCCTCCATTTGCTCCCGGCAGCAGCGTCGAGCTGCGGCCTGTTTCTGTTCGAGGCGTCGATACGTGCTGCCAAAACCAGGCGTCCGGCAACCATCCGCATGGCCTGCACCCTGACATCCTCGGGAACATCCTGGACTATGTCGGAGAAATAGAGGTACCCCTTGCTGCTGATTCCGGCGTTGCCCTTACCGACAGCCGAGCGGTTCGCGCCCGCAGACGGCAAGTTGCATGCAGGCGTGTTGCACAGTCCCTCCAGCCCATATACAGAGAGAAACTGAGCTGCCGTGTCGGGACCCACGAGGGCCGTGACGTTGGGGGCAAGTACCTTGGCCCTCTCAGAAAAGTAAGACTGGACCCGCTGGCGGTATCCATCCAGCTCGATCAAAAGACCGCACGATTCCTCTATAAGCGCGAGCGTGTGCTCGGAAAGCTGGAAAGTGTAGCCAGACTGGCGCAGCACAGACGCCGAGACGGTGAGTCCGAGAAGCTCGTCTTTTTTCAGAAACCCACCCAGCAGCTCTGCTTTCTGTGCGACCGAGGAGACACCCGTCTTAACTATCTGCACGACCTTGGCAAAGTTCAAGGGATTCCGGATGAGGTCTTCGAGGTCCGGCCAGATCGGTTTGTAGTGGACCTTGATGAATGTGTGTATGAGGGCTATCTCATCTCTGACATTGTCGAGCAGGCCGTGGGCGTCGCTGAGAAGCTCTTGTTCCTGGGTCTTATCGACGTAGCCTCCTGCAGTGAGCAGCTCGAGCCCGTCGACCGCGCGTCGCAGTGGCACGAGGACTCTGGAGAAGGCTGCCACGTTTTGCACCCGGGCTAGGTCTGTTGCCGCGAGCAGGTGCTCTAGCCCCGAGCGAGCACGCGAGCTGCGGCCGCTCGCGTGCTCGCTCTCTGCATTCGGCACCAGCTCTGGGGCCTCTTTTCTCTCCTCCTCGTCCTCCTCCTGCTCTTCGCTGGAGTAGCCCGCGAGCAGGCCTGCCGCTGTGCTCATTTCCCAAGAAGCGACGCCGAGCGAAGCGCGCTGCTGCCTCCTTGCCGCTGGGCCGCTATAGGTATAGCCCGAGATGCCAGCCTGGGGCCCTACAGTTGTAAGTACATAGAGTGTGCACACAGAGTGTGTACATAAAGGCATATATATTTCACCGCAGTTACCCTGCCTTTGAGAGGGCGCTGGAGGGGGGGAGGAGAGAAGGGAGAGCGGGCCTGGTGCCAGGCTTGGATCCCTGTGCCCGCCAAATTTTTCATCCTTCACGGGGACAAATCTCAAGAGGCAGCGAGAGGGGGGAAGGGGATCCTTTTTTTCTTGACTCATTTCACAGCGAGTGGCCGGTTCCTTTGGCAGACAGAGGGCAGGAGGCGCTGGACGTGAACAGGCTTTGGGACCCGCGTGTGTTGTTGTATGATACTCAGCAGGATCCGTGTCCGGTTTCACGCTCGAGAGATTTGGAGGTGCCATCAAAAGACGCCACGAAGACAGATACTTTCCACAGCAAGCGCTATGAGTGAGCAGCAGCAGTCGCCGGCTCCGGCAGGCACCGGCGCAGAAGCGGCCGCGGTAGAACGCCCCAAGACGGCGAAGGAGATCGAGAAAGAGAAAAAGAAGGCCGAGAAGATGGCCAAGTTCCTCGCCAAGCAGGCAAAGAGAGACGAGCTAGCCAAGAACACAGCCAAAAACTCGGAGAAGAAGAAGAAAGAGCCAAAGAAGGAGGCAGAGCCGGCCCCCCAGTTCGTCGACACAACCGTGCCCGGCGAAAAGAAGGTCCTTGTCAGCCTCACCGACAGCTCCTTTTCCGCGTACGACCCCAAGGCGGTCGAGTCCTCGTGGTACAGCTGGTGGGCGAAGCAGGGCTTTTTCGAGCCCGAGTTCGCCACAGACGGCTCCATCAAACCCGCAGGGCTCTTCTGCATCCCAGCACCTCCCCCAAACATCACTGGCGCACTGCACATTGGACATGCGCTGACAGTTGCCATCCAGGATACCCTCATCAGATACAACAGAATGAAGGGGAAAACCGTGCTCTTCTTGCCGGGCTTCGACCACGCTGGTATCGCTACACAGTCCGTCGTGGAGAAAAGTCTGTGGGCAAAAGAGAAGCTCACAAGACACAACCTTGGCCGTGAGGCGTTTGTCTCAAAAGTGTGGGATTGGAAGCAAGTGTATCATGACCGGATCAAGTCCCAGTTCCAGCTGCTGGGAGCCTCATATGACTGGACTAGAGAAGCCTTCACCCTGGACCCTAAGCTCTCGAGGGCTGTCACCGAAGCCTTCGTTAGACTCCACGAAGACGGCACAATTTACCGTGACCTGAGACTGGTCAACTGGTCCGTCAAGTTGAACACAGCGCTGTCTAACCTAGAGGTTGAAAACATCACTGTGACGCCAAGAACGCTTCTCTCTGTTCCTGGCTATGACAAGAAAATAGAGTTTGGTGTCCTGACCTCCTTCGCCTATGAGGTGGTCGACTCTGACGAGAAGCTAATTGTGGCTACCACTCGTCCTGAGACAATATTTGGTGACACTGCTGTTGCGGTGCATCCAAAGGACTCTAGATATACCCACCTACATGGAAAATTCCTGAAACATCCTTTCTTGGATAGAAAACTTCCAATCATCACAGACAGTGAGGCAGTTGACATGGAGTTTGGTACTGGTGCAGTCAAAATCACTCCTGGTCATGATGTTAATGATTACAACACGGGTAAGAGAAACAACCTTGAATTCATTAACATTTTCACCGATGATGGTTTACTCAACTCCAACTGTGGAGAATGGGAGGGCATCAAGAGATTTGATGCGAGGTCCCTGGTCATTGACAAGTTGAAGGAAAAAGGTCTGTTTGTCGACCAAGAGGACAACGAAATGACTCTTCCAATCTGCTCAAGATCCGGTGACGTTATTGAGCCATACTTGAAACCTCAGTGGTGGGTGTCTCAGAAGAAAATGGCGGAGGCCGCCATCAAAGCAGTCAGAGACGGGGATATTAAGATCATGCCAAAGACTTCCGAGGCTGAATACTTCAGATGGCTAGAGAATATTCAAGACTGGTGTATTTCAAGACAGTTGTGGTGGGGCCACAGATGTCCAATCTATTTTGTTAATATTGAAGGTGAGGAACAAGATAGAAACGGTGGAGAGTTCTGGGTATCTGGTAGATCAGAGGATGAGGCCTTGACGAAGGCTCAGAAGGCGTTCCCAGGCAAAAAGTTTGTGCTAGAGCAAGATGAGGACGTGCTAGACACCTGGTTTTCGTCCGGGCTGTGGCCTTTCTCAACTCTTGGATGGCCTGATGAAACCTTGGATATGAAGAATTTCTATCCAATGTCCATGTTAGAAACTGGTTGGGATATTTTGTTCTTCTGGGTCAGTCGTATGATCCTGTTGGGACTTAAGCTGACTGGGCAAGTTCCATTCAAAGAAGTCTTTTGCCACTCGCTAGTGCGTGATGCGCAGGGAAGAAAGATGTCGAAATCGCTGGGAAATGTCATTGATCCTATTGATGTGATCAAAGGTATTTCGCTGGAAGATTTGCATAAGCAACTTCTGGCTGGAAACTTAGACCCGAGGGAGATAGAGAAGGCGAAGTCTGGTCAAAGAGAGTCCTATCCAAATGGAATTCCTGAGTGTGGAACGGACGCTTTGAGATTTGCGTTGTGCTCGTACACCACTGGAGGCCGAGACATAAACTTGGACATTTTGAGAGTTGCAGGATACCGTAAGTTCTGTAACAAGATTTTCCAGGCGACCAAATTTGTGCTTATGAGACTTGGTGATGACTATGTTCCTCCAAGCACGGGAGACTTGAGCGGCGACGAGTCGCTCGTCGAGAAGTGGATTTTGCACAGATTGACAAAATGTTGCGATAAGGTGAACAAATCCTTGGATGCCCGTGAGTTCTACGAGGCCACGCAAGCTGTTTACAACTTCTGGCTGTATGACTTGTGTGATGTCTATATTGAGAACTCCAAGTTTTTGATCCTCGAAGGAAGTGATGCCGAGAAGCAGTCTGCAAGAAACACGTTGTATACTTGTGTTGACGCTGCTTTGAAGATGATCCATCCATTCATGCCTTTTGTGAGCGAGGAGATGTGGCAGAGACTGCCGAAGAGATCGACTGAGACTGCTTCGTCCATCTCGAAGGCGGCGTATCCGGTGTACGTTGGGCAGTATGACAATGCTGCAGCGGAAGAGGCCTACGACCTGACTTTGGAGGTTACGAAGGGTGCGCGGTCTTTGCTGGCCCAGTACGGAATTACGAAGGATGCCAAGATCTTTGTTGATGCCTCCGACGCTGTGCAGTTTGAGATTCTTGACTCGCAGAGGGCCTTCATTGCGTCGCTGATCAAGGCTGTGGACGATGTGTCTGTCGCGAAGAGCGGCAGCGAGATTCCGGAGGGGTGTGTGCTGAAGGCGGTTGTGCCTGGTTGCAATGTGCACCTGCTGGTGAAGGGCATGGTGGACATGGACAAGGAGATCGACAAGGTGCAGAAGAAGCTTGCCAAGGCCCAGGCGAGCTTGGCGAACATCGACAAGGTGATGGGTGCTCCTGACTACGAGAAGAAGGCGTCGCTGGAGGCCCGCGAGAAGAACGCCAAATCGCACGCGAGCACCGTGGCGGAGATCGACGGCCTCAACGCCACGATTGCGAACCTTGAGCGTCTCAAGTTGTGAAGACGGCCGGCAGAGAGAGAGAGGCTTCCAGCATACATATATATAGGCGTGATTTTTTTCTCCTGTCCCGCATTGAGAAAACAAAAAGGTACATATAAAATGTGGGGAAGAGAACGTGATCCGCTTTGTAGCCATGTGAAAGTCTTGCGCAAACAAGAGCAGTATATAAGCAGTATATAAGCAGTATATATTTAGAGGTGCGCCGGTGGCTTTGACGTTGGTGAAGAAGAAGAAGCAGCAGCGGAAGAAGGGCAGAGACAGAGCGAGGAACATGACGTCGACAAGCGCTGTGTGGCAGCCCAACCTGTTCAACGGAAAGGTGGCGTTCATCACCGGCGGCTCGGGCACCATTTGCAAGAAGCAGGCGGAGCTTCTTGTGCGGCTGGGCTGCGACGTTGCCATCGTTGGCCGGGACGGGGCCAAGGCGCAGCAGGCGGCCGAGGAGCTCGCGCAGGTGAACCGCGCGGCGCAGGTGCTGGCGTGCGGCGGCTGCGACGTGCGACGGCCCGCGGAGGTGGCAGCGGCCGTGAAAAAGACCACCGAGGCCCTGGGGCGGATCGACTTTGTGGTTTGCGGCGCGGCCGGGAACTTTATCGCGGACTTCGTGTCGCTGTCGGCGAACGCGTTCAAGTCAGTCGTGGACATCGACCTGCTCGGCACGTTCAACACCGTGAAGTGCTGTTTCGCCGAGCTGCAGAAAAGCAAGGGCTGCGTCCTATTCATCTCTGCGACGCTGCACTACACGGGCACGCCCTTCCAAAGCCATGTCAGCGCGGCGAAGGCCGGTGTCGACGCGCTGTGCCGGTCGCTCGCGGTGGAGCTGGGCACGCTGGGGATCCGGGTCAACGCTATCGCGCCAGGCGCGGTCGCCGGCACCGAGGGCTTCAGCAGGCTTGTTCCCGACAAGAGCCAGTTTGCGTCCAAAGTGCCTCTGCAGCGGCTCGGCACCGTCGAGGACATCGCCAACGCCACTGTGTTCCTACTGAGCAGCGCGAGCTCGTACATCACGGGCACCGTCCTGGTCGTGGACGGCGGGCTCTGGCACATGGGCAACCAGGCCACGGGCCACCTGTACCCCGACTATCTGCGCTCGAGACTTCTTCGTGAGTCAAAGATATAGCGAAGGGGGTGGGAGGGGGGATGCCTTGTGAATAGCACAGCCCGTGTTGCCCAATCGGGTAATGCTGATAATGTGTATTCCTTTGCAGCGGGGGGGGACAAAGCAGGAAAGAAAAAAAAATTTCATTATGGCGATCGTCACAGGGTGTGCTATACTATGACTAATGATGGGTTATCAGCAGCTTTGGCATATAAGAGGCCCCGTTTCTCGCCCCCGTTATTGCCCCGCCTCCTTTGTCACTCCCCGTTGCGAAAGCAGAAGAGACGCCCGTGCTCGTGAAGTGAGCGTTTTGCCATTCACGCATTATGAGTAGTGTTCGATATTTTTCCGCCTGTGCCCGGCAGCTGGCTACCGACAAGTCTCGATTCATCCCCAGATCTGGGGCTTACCCCAAAGGCTACCTTGTCGGGGCGGTGGCGAGCGGCGTGAAAAAGAACGGCGCCTTGGACGTGTCTGTACTCGCGTCGGAGAAGCCGGCCGCAGCTGCCGCCGTGTTCACGACCAACAAGTTCAAAGCGGCTCCTGTTCTGGCGTCGAAGCAGATCTTGGAAGAGACTGGCGGAGAAGGAATCCGTGCCATTGTGGTGAATAGCGGGTGTGCGAACGCTGTGACCGGCCAGGGTGGCTTGCAGGACGCCTACACGATGATCGAAGAGGTTGGTGCGCAACTGGGCAGCGGAAAGCGCTCGTCGTTGGTGATGTCGACTGGAGTGATTGGCCAGCGACTTCAGATGGAGAAGATCGTCAGCGGCATAGAGACGTTGGTGAGCAGTGAGCTCGGATCAGACCACGAGCACTGGCTTGTCTGCGCCAAAGGGATCATGACCACAGACACTTTTCCGAAACTCGTGTCGAAGAAGTTCACCGTTGGGGAGGTAGAATACTCTCTTGCTGGGCTGTCCAAAGGAGCGGGGATGATCTGCCCCAACATGGCAACTTTGCTTGGGTTCTTTGTCACTGACGCTCCTGTGGAGAGCTCGGCGTTGCAGAAGATCCTCACGCATGCGACGGACAGATCGTTCAACTGCATATCTGTGGATGGTGACATGTCGACCAACGACACCATCGCCGCGCTGGCGAATGGTGCTGCGGGGGGCGACCTGATTACCGAAGACCACGAGAACTTTTTGGTGTTACAAAAGGAGGTGACTGAGTTCGCCAAGCAGTTGTCACAGCTTGTGGTCAGAGATGGCGAGGGTGCCACAAAGTTCATCACTTTGCGTGTTGAGGATGCCTTATCGTACGAGGACGCCAAGGCTGTGGCGAACTCTGTGGCGAACTCTGCCCTTTTCAAGACCGCGATGTACGGAAAGGACGCCAACTGGGGCCGCATTTTGTGTGCTACGGGGTATGCGGGCGTCGAGGTGGAGCCCTCGCTCACGAACGTGTCGCTGGTTCCTACAGACGGATCTGCGCAGCTGAAACTTCTTGTGAACGGCGAGCCGGAGCTGGTTGACGAGGCGAGGGCTGCGGAGATCCTTGAAGCCGAGGACTTGGAGATCCTGATCAGCCTGGGCACCGGCGGCGGTCAGGGCTGCGAGTTCTGGACCTGTGATCTGAGCCACGAGTACGTGACGATCAACGGTGACTACAGATCATAGCTCTCTCTCTCTCTCCCTGTTCCTCACTTACTTTTTCGCTGCGTCGATCGACGTGATTTTTAACGTCGATCGCCTCAGACCCGCTGTGTGTGTGTTTTTTTTCTCTCGAGGTAGACTAGCTTTTTAGGTTTACATATATATAATAAGGAAAAGGTGTATTATTCGTTTGGGAAGCCCAGTTATCAACGTGTACTGGAGCTTGTGCACTGTCTCAGATACACCGACGCGGTCTGTCAGACTTGTCCCGCTGCGGCTTGCAATACGGCGACTGCCGCCCTCTCTGGCAGAAAAAAAATAACTATCGTGGGCGCCGAGAAGCAGCATGTTCAACGGTCAACAGCAGCAGGCCGGGGCCGGCCAGGTGCCTCCCCAAATGACCCCCCAGATGGTGATACAAAACCTCATGAGGATGGACCCGCAGCAGCGGAACGCCGTGATTATGAAGAACCCCCAGCTGCAGCTGTTTCTGCAACAGTACGAGCAGCAGCGCAAGGCGTCGCTCCAACAGCGTCTTCCCAACAACAACCCACAGCAGCCAATGCAGCCGGGCACTCCCCACCCCCCCCCTCCGCCTCAGCAGATGAACTCCCAGGTTCAGGCGACGATGCTGCAACAGCAACGGCAGGCACAGATGATTAAGCAGCAACAGCAACAGCAACAGCAGCAACAGCAACAGCAACAGCAACAGCAACAGCAACAGCAGCAACAGCAACAGCAGCAACATCAACAGCAGCAGCAGCAACACCAACACCAACACCAACACCAACACCAACATCAACATCAACATCAACAGCAACATCAACAGCAACATCAACAGCAACATCAACAGCAACATCAACAGCAACATCAACAGCAACATCAACAGCAACATCAACAGCAACATCAACAACAACCACTGCCACCACCACCACAACAGCAACAGCGTATGGGATTGCCAGGCTCCCAGGCCTTAGGACGAATGGGCGTGGCGACTCAAATGAACAATAATGATAGAGCCACGGCTCCTCGCCGTGGTCCCAAGAAACGTGCTGCTAAGGAGGCGGTCAGACCGGGGGTGACTCCACAATTTGTGCCGTCCCCGCATCAGCCAATGGCAATGAACATGCAACAGCGCATGCCCGCGGTGCAGAATCCCTCACTTCAGCATGTTACCCATACACAGGCTGCGCAGATGCATGTGTCACCGCCCGTACACCCCTCACAAATGCCTCAGGTAGAGCAGGCGCCACAGATTCCCCGTGGGCCATTGATCCCTGAACCTCAGCGTCTGAGTAATGTTCACCAGTGGTCATCCTTTTTCAAAGAGCAGAGTAAGAGTGTCCCCAGCTCCACTCTTCTATATGAGCAGATGATTGAGAGAGATCTTGAGGCGGATAAACGAATGCAACAGGAAGCATGCACGCCGTTTGACTCGAATATAATGAAACGAATGCTACGCGACTTGAAATACTATCAGACAGTCCGTGACTCAAGACTGAAAGCGATAGGGTTGCGTGATGCGGACAAGAACCCTGAAAGTATATGGGGTGATGGGTATTCTGGGTATGGTAATGGTTTTACCGCTACGCGCACTCATATAGTGCTTCCGAAGAATAGAAAGAGACATTCTCGGCTAGCTGATCAGTACGTCGAGCCGCATATGTACGAGAAGCAGGCAACAAAGGTGGATGAGCTCGTCCCTATCAGGCTTGAGTTTGATATTGACCGAGACTCATTCAAACTGAATGACACTTTTCTGTGGAATTTGAATGAGCAGACTTGCTCTCTGCCAAGGTTTGTATCGATTCTCATGGAGGACTACAAGTTTAGCCGCAACCAGACGCTGAATATGGACAAAATTCTGAACAGCATTGAAGAACAAGTTAACGAATACCATCCAATGACATACCCTGCCCCAGAGTCCAAGACTGTGGATTTGAGGTTCACTATTACACTTGATATCACTGTGGGTAACAACCAGCTGACTGATAAGTTTGACTGGGACATAACGAATGTGGAGAACGATCCCGAGGAATTTGCTCAGGTTCTTTGTGACGAGATGTCGCTTCCGGGGGAGTTTGTATCTGCGATATCTCACTCAATACGGGAACAGTGCCAAATTTACACACGCTCCCTGTATCTGATTGGGTATCGCTTTGACGGCACATCTGTTCCTGGGGATGAGCTCAAGGACTTCTTGCGGCCTCCGCTGGACATCGCCAGCATCATAAGACCGCGCTACCTTCTGTCTGAGTACACTCCATCATTGCAGGAGATGTCCGTTGATAACATTGAGAGGCTGGCGAAAGAGAGAGAGAGGGAGACGAGGAGAAAGAAGCGGGGACAGACTCGTGTTGGGCGGCGTGGCGGAGTTGTGCTGCCGGATCTGCACGATCCACCCAAGACCCTGCGCACGCCTATTCCGTCGACGACTCTCCCTGGTGGAGCTGATTTGGGGCCTCCTACGGACTGGTACAATGACTACCCGTTGCAGATTGAGATTCCTGCGGAGCAGATGCGGGCTCTCGAGAAGTTCAAAGAGGAGGAGCGGCTGAACACGATGAGACAGCAGCAGCAGCAGCAACAACAACAGCAACAGCAACAGCAACAACAGCAGCAGCAACAGCAGCAGATGCAGCAGTTCAGTGCCAGCAACTTACATGCGAGCGAGTCTGGGCGCTCGACGCTGGGCGACGACTCTGTCAGCAGTGTGGCTGGCTCTGGATACTCTTCCAAGGTTAGCTACGAGCATGACTACGGGCGTACTCTGCTGGTGCGTATCCGGCTCAAGTGAGGGAGGAAGTGAGAAAGGCAGTGGAGGGGAACAGCGGACGCCGATGTCACCACGCTGTGCGTGCGAGTCTCCTCCTCTGCTTGGCGGTGAGGACCGTTGGATCCATTTAAGGGCAGCCGGAAGTTTATTTTTGGAGCTGAGAGGAGAGCATGATAGAATCAGAGGTGGGGGGAGGGGGCGAAATTGCAAAAAAAAAAAACACAGAAATAAAATTGAAGTGGATGTTTAAAAAAACACCTATCATTTCATGTTTGGTGGTGTTTTGCAACCAATTCAACCAGGAGCCGGGATTGCCAGCCGCTCTGTGTCCGCTTCTCTGCACTGCCCCTGCACCGTCTGGCAGAGAACCGCTCGCTTAGAGAGCACAGCCCTGTTTTGCTGCGACCGCAAAGGCTAAGCGAGGGCTTGCCGCTTCCAACAAACGCACCTGCTGTCGCCAGAGCTATCCCTCTATCCGTCCGCTTCCCTTCCTCTTCCCCCCCCCTCTCCCAGTCCTGTCTTGCCCTGCTCAGCTGCATACCGCGATGTCCGGCCCTGAAATAGAGCTCGACAGCCTGCCGCAGCAGCAGCCGCGCCCGCAGAGCCAAGAGAGCCACGCCCCTGCTGCGCTGCTGGCCTCCTACGGCGAAAGCCGCCGCTCCGTCCCAGATGCCGGCGCATCCTACACACGTCTGACCTCGCGCGGCCCGGAGAGCGACGAGCCGGCGGCTGCAGTGGCAGCCCACGATATCCAGGCGTCCAGCTCCATAAACATCGCAGACCAGGAGCAGCAGCAGCAGCCGCAGCCGCAGCCGCGCTCCTGGCGGCGCTCTCTGCGGGCGGCCGTTGAGAATGGAGTCTCCCACACGCTGACAAACGCTCCCCTTTTGCGCTTTTTTCACGCACCAAACCGGTACAATCGCTTAAGAAATGACGCGCGTGCCCCGATGGGCCAGGGCAACGACGGCGTGTTCAACAACCTCGCAGCCAAGCCGTCAGTGTCGCGCGGGGCGGAGCAGACCACCCAGCTACCGTCGTATGAGGATGCCGCCGCGGACCCTACGCCTCCATACTGGGAGGCCTCTATTATGACAGGATATGATGATGAGATATTTGTGGAGGGGCTCCCTGTCGGGAATCCAATTAACTTTATCTGGAACATGATGGTCTCGGTAGCCTTCCAATTTCTCGGGTTTATTATCACGTACCTACTCCACACATCGCACGCAGCTAAGAACGGATCGCAGGCTGGTCTTGGCATCACTCTCGTGAGCATTGGGTATTCCTCAATACCGTCGTCGGGCGTGATAAACATCAACGTCTCGGGAGACAAAGTCGAACCGGATGCACCGAACGCAATTGACGTGGACTCTGCAAAGCAGATCCACGGAACTATAGACGGCTTTTCCTCAAGTCTTATGCACGCTTCTGATGCTTCGGAGAAAACCGATGCTGGCGATCACTCTGACTCATATGTCTTGAACACCCCCATATTTGCCTACGCGCTGATCGCTCTGGGTATCTTCATCATATGCAAAGCGATCGCTGACTACGTGAGGGCCAAGAGAATGGAGAACGCTATTCTCCATCCGCCGCTGAACGCCTCTGCTACCGGCGCCGTGGAAGAAGTGTGATGGTTGTATTGTTCATCCTATAGTGCCTCGTTGTTTTTTCTGTTTCATAGCTCATGTATATGTTACATTTAGTTATTATGGATGTCATATTTAGTTCAAGAGAACCAGTATCTTCTCGTAGATTGTGAACACAATTCCGCCACTCAAACTCAAGCGTCCGAGTCTCGGAGTCGCACCTTTCCAGAATGTCATTAGTCCCTCTTGCTTGAATATTTTGGCAAAACAGTCCAATGTGCCCACGTACTCCTTCTCGGCCCCCAAGGCCTGCATTCTCGTCTTGACGGTGTCAATGGGCATTGTGGTATATACGGTCACCACACCCGCAAAGGCCCCAAGAAGGAAGGTCAGCTTCGAGCTTAGAGGCTTATCGGGCGGAGTGCTGCTCGCCTGCTGCAGCACCGTCTTGATCGAATTGTACGACCCCAGTCTCACAGCCGAGTTCGCACCTTGTCTCATCGCCACAGGTACAATTCCAGCATAGAGACCTCGCACACCCAAGTCCCTAACGAGTCGCACGGTTCCAAATCCCGACTGATATTTAGGACTGGCAGACTGCTTGTCGTCGATCAGCGCAGTCTTGATCGCCTCAGCAGGCGTCACCGCCACCACACTCTCCAGCAGACCGGCTCCCAGCCCTGCCAGCACTCCTCTAAACCCGCTGAGGGAGCCCTGCTTGTCCACGAGGGCTTTTTTGATCGCATCAAAGCCCAGGAACCGGACAGACGCCTTTGCCGTGTTGCCAACCACAAACGCGGGACATCCCACATACAGCGCAGATATTCCCTGGTTTCGGCCGACCGAGTAGATGAGGACAAGCGGATTGCGCGACATGTTGGCCTTCTCCACCAACTGCAGTCTGGTCTTGGCGAATTCGAACGGGTATGTCACCACCCCTTCTATTGCTCCTGCGACACCGCCGGCGACGAAGGACTTCATAGGGTCTGGCTTCCTGACTGTGGACTCGGCTGTCTTCGACATAGCTGTGGCTGTTAGATGGGTTCCCAATGGCTACTCGATGTGTTTGTGTGTTTGTGTATGTGTGTGTCGAAGCTTGACACTGATAATCTTGCTAGGGCGCAGCCTGCCTGGAGAAGTTGGTCCGCTTGGTTGTTCTTTTTCTTCCTCTGAAAAATTTTTTGTAGCATTCTCTCTCAAATCCAAAGATTAAGGGTCCCCGGGAAAAACAGAACTGCTCGCCAAAGAGCGATCTTCAACAGTCTTCCAATCACTCGGCATCGCTGATACCATCAAGGTCTTCAAACATGTTCTCGTCGATATCCTCCTCGTCGAAATCGTCCTCCTCGTCAGGGGCCAATTTGGCTGGCTCTGAGGCGTGGCCATTGCCATTACCGATATCGCTTTTCACTGTATTTGATTTGTCCTCTGCCCCGGCTCCTGCTCCTGCCCCTGTTTCTGCCTCTTCATCCTCTTCCTCATTGAAGGCCTCTTCGTCTATGTCCTCGAACGCATCCTCATCAAGTTCGATATCCTCCAGCTCCTCTTCGCCTTCTTCCTCTTCCTCTTTCTCTTCTTGCTCCTGTCTGGCTTTCAACTGCGCATAATATGCTGTAAGCGCGTCGAGCTCCTCTGTAGACTCAGTGTTGGCTGCGGATGCCGCAGATGTATTCTCCTGCGACAATGCTGAATTGACAGTTAGCTTGGCCGAATCAAGCTCTGCGCCATGAATAGAGTCCCCATTCGAGCTGTTGAGGTCCAGCCCGGCCTCGCTAGCCTCAGTTTTAACCTCGGCAGAAGACTCTCTCTCTTCGCCAGCGGTATCTAATTTCTCGTCCTCATCACCATCCAACTTGCCAAGCACTGCCTTACCGACTGTACTTTCAACGTGCCATGAGGGAAGCGCGTTCTGGCGCAGTGCGTCCGACTTTTGGTCTCTCATCTCCTGCTCCAGTTTCAGGCTCTCGTCATCAGCAGCAATGGAGACGTGGACAGTGGCCTGGGAACGTCTAGCCGCGTTATGGAGCGACTGGGACATGCCGTTTTTGTCTCTGTAACGGTTGCTTTTAGAGGTTCTCGTAGAGACCGTGTAGGACGCGGAGGAGGTGGAGGTGGCAGGCACGGCTTTGATGAGCGACGATTCAAAGTTATTGTCCTCAATCCGCAGTGAGTCGATCCGTTTCAAGGAGTCGAGAATGGGCTGAATCTCTGACATCAGCTGCACCAGCTTTTCCTGGCCCTTCTGGGCTTCGAGCCCGGAGTCGTCCTCCACAAGATGGCCCCCGCAGACGGAGCACTCAAAGAACATCTTGTCTTCACTGAGCAAGGAGGCGGCATCGAGCAGGGTGTACTTGGTGCCGCAGACGGGGCAGACGTACCCCTGCGGGTCGTTGTACTGGCCGATCTCGTCCTTGACGATTGTCACAACGGAGTGGATCTTCCACTTGACGGCGTCGATGGCCTCGACCCAGTGGACGTAGTAGTAGGTTTTTGATATGAGCCTGTGCTGGGAGGCCTCTTCTTTCTGGGTGTGTGTGACGACGAGGCGGTCCTCGAGGAGCCTGTTGCAGAACGAGCGGAACACCTTTCTGTCCATGCAGGTTAGCTTGAGCAGGTCCTCCTCGTACACGACGGAGTGGAAGAGGAGTGCCTCGAGAATCAGGACCGACTGGTGCGAGTAGAACATGCGCGACACTACCCGCAGCAGGTTTTTGGCCTCGTCCTGCGCTTTCGCCGCTGCTGCAGCAGACATACTGGGGGGTGCCACACCAAAGGTGGGGTTCTCTGGCTCGCTGGTCTGGTTGGAGCCTCCGCCTGTTCTTTGCAGGGCACGAATGAAGGAAGCCCACACCGGTGGTTACTGTTGTAGATCCATCCACGACACAGAGAGAAGAAGAAGAAGAAGAAAAAAAAAACAGTCAGCAGAAAGATTAGCGACGCGTCGATCGATGCCGTTGTAAGCAGAAGCCAGCAACCAGCGAGCAGGTGTCTCTTGGCTGCCTTGGCTGCCTCTCCTGCCTGGTGGAGGTAGCGTGGGGCGGGTCAGTGAGCGGGCTGGCGCGAGACGCAGCGCCGCTCCGCTCTGCGCTGCTGCCTGCCATACGGCCGCCGCTCTCGCCTGCTGCTGCTGCTGCTGCTGCTGCTCTCTTCCCAGCCCAGAGACCTCCCCCCTCGTTTCTTATCATGTGCCATGATAAGATTGGCTGATACGTAATGAATTTATTATGGGGATTGCGGTTTCCCTTTTGGGCGAATTAAAGAATAAGCTGTAAGCCGTGCGTTTTGCCACTGAGACAGGTTCCTTCCCTCTTTTTTTTTTTTGGCCTGTCTTATAAAGAGACACCATTGTGTGGGCTCTCTCTTACAACTACCCTTCACCATTGCTGCTTCGAAACAGCTCCAAGGATACCCGATATCGTGCCGTTCTCGTCCACATAGAGGGTTCTCCTAGACAGAAGCTGGTTCTCCTTTGTGTGGTTGCTTGTCTGCCGTGCTGCCTGTTGAAAACGGTACAAAATGAAGCTGTCGCAGAGTGTGTGCTGCGCCCTCGTCGCCGCGCTGGCCGCAGAGGCCCTGATCATCCCGTTCCCGCGGGACACCCCGTCTGAGTTCGCGCTCGTCGCCCAGCAGGAGGAGGCCGCGCCCGCGCGCGTTGATATCGAGATGATCAAGGTCCCAGAGGTGGAGCTGCTCTCGCACGAGAACGCGCGCCCTCTCCTCACGTCCGAGGTCGCCGCACAGAACGTCATCCCAGACTCGTACATCGTGGTCTTCAAGACGGGCATCAGCAACGAGAGCCGCGCGGTCCACCTCAACTGGCTGACAGTCGAGTACGGCAGGGTCGTGTCCAGCCTCGCCCCAGAGATTGTCGAGGCTGCAGGGTTCTCCCACCCCCACCCCAACCCGAGACTCTTCCAGATCACAGACAGCTTCAAAGGCTACTCAGGCCACTTCCCCGAGTCCCTCGTGGACCTCATCAGAAGACACCCTGATGTGGCCTTTGTCGAGAAAGACTCCAGAGTGTTCGCTGTCGAGTCCTCGACCCAGGTCGGCGCCCCCTGGGGCCTATCTAGAATCTCCCACAGAGACCCTCTGAGTCTGGGAAACTTCAACCAGTACATGTACGACACCGTCGCTGGAGATGGAGTCACTGCCTATGTCATTGACACCGGTATCAACGTGGACCACGTGGAGTTTGGGGGAAGAGCCAAGTGGGGAGCCACCATTCCTACCGGAGACGACGACGTTGATGGAAATGGCCACGGAACACACTGTGCCGGTACCATTGGCTCGGAGCAGTACGGCGTCTCCAAGAATGCAAACCTTGTAGCGGTCAAGGTGCTCAGATCCAACGGTTCTGGCTCGATGTCAGACGTTATCAAGGGCGTTGACTTTGCTGCCAACGCACACCTAGCAGAGTCCAAGGCCAAAAAGAGCGGCTTCAAGGGCTCCACCGCTAACATGTCCTTGGGTGGTGGCAAGTCACCTGCGCTTGACCTTGCTGTCAACGCTGCAGTGAAGGCAGGCTTGCATTTCGCGGTTGCCGCAGGAAATGATAACGCCGATGCTTGCAACTACTCGCCTGCTGCTGCTGAGAACGCAGTGACAGTCGGAGCCTCCACCTTGTCGGACTCGAGAGCCTACTTCTCCAACTTTGGAAGCTGTGTGGACATCTTTGCTCCCGGCCTGAACATCCTCTCCACCTACATTGGTTCCGACACTGCCAGTGCCACCCTTTCTGGAACCTCCATGGCGTCTCCTCATGTTTGCGGCCTGTTGTCTTACTTCCTGTCCCTGCAGCCAGAGTCTTCGTCGATGTATGCGTCTGCGTCGATCTCTCCAGCCCAGCTGAAGAAGAACTTGATCAAGTTCGGAACGAAGGGCGCTCTTTCTGAGATTCCTGAAGACGGCACGCCAAACGTGCTGATCTTCAACGGTGCGGGCAAGAACATCAGCAGCTTCTGGCAGGAGGAGTACGAGCAGGGTGTTTTGGACTACGTTGTCGAGGACGCCAAGAGAGCCAGCAACATTCTTGCGTCGCTTGACATCAAGGAGGAGCTGAAGGAGGCTGAGGCTGTTCTCAAGAAGCTCGCCGACGAGGTTATGGATCTGTTTTAATGTGTTTAACTGGTTTTATTTTTGCCTGAAGTTGTTCTCTTTTTTTTGTGTCTTCTGCCCCCGAGCAGGGGCGGGAGTTGTTTGTTGCATGGGTTTCACACGTTCCGTTCTGTTATGACAGGTTTTGTTCTCTAGACGCGCCTTTCTTTCATTGCATCTACGGCTGTTATACGAATATACTCTAGTCATTATGATTTTGCTTACTTGACATGCTCAATGGGTCAGTAGATGGATGATATTAAAAACTATTTTAAGCCAGCAATGAATTTGTACATTACAATAAACGGGTTGAGCACCATGCGGACGACAGTGTAGAGCCTGTACACCCCAACGAGAACGCTGAGGAACGCGAAGAGTTCGGCGACCACCACAACTTCAGCATACCCGGGCTTGTCGCAGTAGACCACGTTGAACAGGCGGAACAGGCCACCAACGAAAGGAATATCTTTCAGAGTGGACTGCATGCACTGGTGGATCTCCAGCAACAGTCCCGGCGCGAGGAGGGAACGCGAGTCCATGCAGTGCTCAACGGCAGGCGGTTCGAGAAGCAAAGGATTTGGCAGAGGCTCTGCCTCCGTGTAGGAAGAGTCGTCTAGCTGTCCGACAAGGCCCTGCTGGAGCCGCCTGCGATTCATTAAGCCGCGCTCCCGGTTGGGGAACACCATACCGTTGTTGTAGTACTGATAGTCACGCAGACGGTGCAAGAAGTCCTTACCCGAGAACTTGAGCTTGGAGCTGCGTTTCTTTTCGGGGCGAGGCGCTCGCGTCTGGATCCTTTGCTCGAACCAGCTGTCGCTGATGGTCGGTGTGTGTTGGCAGTGTTCCACGAACGTCTCCTTGGTAATGCGCTCTTCTGAGCCGTCCGTGTTGTGCACTGTGCGCGTTTTTTTCGTCAGGATTCTGGAGACCTGCGGCTCGTGGGAGGCCAGCAAAGGCAGCTGCTGCTCGGGGTCAGCAGGACGCCGCGGCGACGCCCGCTCCGTGTGCCTGCGCGCGTGTTTGAGGGCGCGTGTGCGGCTGAACTCTGTTTCCGCAGCCGGGTACCCGTTTGCGGCACCGGCGACGGGGTGGTTTTCTGTCCAGCCGCCGTTTTCTCTGTCAAACTGCGTCACTGTGGGCATCGACGGTATGTGAGTCTCGTAGCTGTTGAGATTGAACGCGGCTGCGCCGGCCTTGAACAGTGTGAGGGCACCCAGGAGGCCGCCCTTCTTGCGGCGCACGAACAGGGTGTCGCCCGCGGCGCAGGGCTCCCCGTGCCTGCCTGACGGCTTCTGGGCGTCGAACGTGAAGTACTGGTGGGGGTCCTGGGAGCCGCTCTGCAGAGGCGGGGTGCTGCTGTAGGCGCCGGCGGGGCCGGCTTCAGGCGAGAGGCAGACGGAGTCGCGCGTGCGGGCGGCGAGCCGCAGCTCGTCTCCAAAGCCGGGCAGCGTGCCGCTCGGGGCTCGCTGTGTGCGGAGCATTTGCGCTTCTGGTGCTGGATCGACAGGCAGGCAGAGAGAGGGCAGGCAAGGGTCTAGCGGCTCTTCCCGCTTCTCGTCATGGAACGGGGCCCGAGCAACAAGGAGGGAACGCTGGGTGCTGCCTCGCTATACGATCCGCCGGAGGGCGCGGGCGCACTCCTCAGTACATATAGCTCCGTAGCCCAGCGCACAAGGCCTGCTTGCGCTGCTTAATGCATATACTTAGAAAACCCAGCCTCCCAGCGGGAGAAGATAAAGGGGGTAGCAGCAGGCGTTCCGATCGGCGCGTCGACCGACGCGACACCCTGTTTTCCGTCGACCGACGCGTCGTGCCACGCATCCACCCGGCAGAAAAGGAAAACACAAGAGAAAAAAAAAACAAAGATGTCACAACGGGAAATTTGAACACAACAGGCCAGGCCGGGCCCGTATGTGACGTTGTGGCCTCCTCCGCAGACACCGACAGAAACCCACCGGCTTCAAGCGCGCGACCCACCTTCGAGCCGGGCCTCCTGCCGCCGTCCCCCGCCGCGAACGTCTCTTTCCGCGCTCCAGCACCGCATCTGCCGCAGGAGCAACGGACCCGGCAAGAAAGCTGCCGCCACCAGCAAGTCCACGACACCTCGTGAGGCAACAGGCTTCTCTGTGGTACCGCACACGCACACACAGCGCAGCAGAGCACGCAGCCCCGCGGCACGCATCGCCCACAGGTGCCACCCCAGTGAGGAACAGTTCCTCCCCCTTGAGCGCTGGCGTCCGACGGTACTACTTCCTTTATCCCCGCCCAGCCGTCTCCTTTCCTCACCTCACTGTACCCGAGACCAGGAACCCTCCTTCCCCCGCTATCATCCAGTTGCGCCGGACACTTTTCCAGA
>JAKTPG010000058.1:37459-61740 GCA_030557505.1 Ogataea maris
CCCCCCCCCCCCCCCCCCCCCCCCCGCGCAGGCTCCGTCATTCACCTACTCCCGTGCTTGAGCCATGGCACAGACCTCAGAGCCCTCCACCCCCTCGATGAAGAAGGGCGCCGTCTTCGAATCGCACCAGCTCCCCCAGACGCCAGACAGGACGCCCCACCAGCTTCTCCCGGAAGGAACCCCGCTCCTGTCGCCAACGCATTCCCACTACTCCCACACCTCCACCACCACGCCTTCCAAGCGGAAGAGTAATGACTTCTACAACCTTCTCAAGTCGCCAGAGGTTGTCCGGAGCGATGCCGATATCAAAAGAAGGTCCTTGGAGCTCAGTCGCATCATCAACACGTCGCCAGAAAGACAGGACAGCTTTGTGTTCCATGACGGCTTTCTCAAGTCGCCAAAGAAATTAGGACAGTCTCCCCACGGAATACACAAGAAGCGAGATAACGAAATCAAGGAGATTTCAGAGAACCTCAAGACACGGCTGAGCTACGCGAACCTCAAAATCCAGCACGGATGGTCAAAGTCGCAGATAGCAGAAGTGGAAAAGAGCCTCGAGCAGGAAAAAACCCGCAAGACGCTAACTGACAAGGACCGTGAAATGTACGACAACTTCTGGAACCTCAAGAGCGACCAGCTCCCGACGTATGAGCAACCGAAAACTGCGCTCTCCTCGTCACCCCAGCGCGCATCAACGCTCACCAAGATGAAGCTCGATGAAATCGCTAGTCGCAAGGGTGCTGCTGACGGGCCCCTTGTTCAGGCGCTGTCTCCTGAGAGAAGGCCGAAACTCTCGATTGTCTCCGCCACGTTGCCTCCTCTCCCTCCGTACTCTGACAGAAAAGGCACTAGTCGCCGGCACAGCCGTACGCTTTCAGACAGCAAGCTCGAGGAAGAGGCTGTCATGTCGCTAATCTCTCTGTCTTCTCCTGTGAAGTACAATGGTTCGAACTCGCCGTCGCCCCCACATGGTTCTTCCATGCAGTCGGCTCCGTCTCTGCACCCGCTGGCCCCTCCCACGTTCACACCGCGATCAAAAGCGGCGAGAAATAGCTACCAGCTCGAGAACCCGCCAAGCCTGCCTCCCAGCTTCCGTGCGCACGTCGCGAATCCGGCTGACGAGGAGTCCACTGAGGACGAAGGTGAGGAGGGTGCGCCGGGCTCGCTGGCTGCTGCAGCTGAGAAGGAGGACTCGTCTCTCAAGGGTCTCGGCCTGGTTTCGAGAATATCCATCGCGACGATGGCTGAGAACTCTGAGCAGCGTACTAACGAACACTATAATGACGACGACTACGATGACGACAGAACTGCCAGTGATCACTCGGAGTGATGGCTACACGTTTACAATTTTGACTGTACTTTATAATTTCAGATACACATATATAAGGACATGTACATGGGTATCACTATATAGATAAGCTGATAAGCTCTTCCCGGCAGTGTGTGTTCCCGTCAGGGGAGGCGCTCTGCTGGCTAACCCAAAGAGGCTCTCTCTGTTTCTCGTTCTCTTCTTCTGGCTATCCGGGAGCTCATTGGCTGCTTCAGCTGGTGTGTCGTTACTTGAGGTGTGCCCATTGGCTGAAGATGAGCGCGAGCTCCAGAGCTCCGCTAGGAACCAGTAGAGCCACGCAAGGGTCCCGAAACGGGAAGGAGAAGAAGTTGGCGTCGAAAAGTTCAACATCTGTACACCAGAAGCACCGCTGCAATATTTTTTAGTTAGAGCCAGGCTAGGAGCGCACGCGAGGACGAATGGTGTGTATCGTATCGTACTGGTTTTGAAGCGTATGATCTCAATGGTACGAGGCACATTGGGGGGGTGGGTGTCTTTTTTGTTAGCGTGTGTCGTGCTGGTCGCCAGCAAGCGTGGATGAGCGTGCGCGCAGGGTTCTGGCTGCAGCGTGCAAAAAAACAGAGAGCGCGCAAGCAAGAAAAGAGCGCACTCACACACACTTAAAATGAAGAGCACGGCCAGGCCGTTCCTGACGCACCATGAAGATCTCGTGCTCGATCTCCAGTACGACTTCTACGGCCGCCAGCTGGCCACGTGCTCTGCCGACCAGCATGTAAAGGTGTTCGACTTTGACCCCGTCGCCTCGTCCTGGACGCTCAACGACTCGTGGAAAGCGCACGACTCGACGATAGTCAGGGTGGATTTCGCTAGCCCTGAGTTTGGCCACCTCTTGCTCTCCATTTCGTACGACCGCACTCTCAAGATATGGGAGGAGAACTTTGAGGAGCCTGTTGCCTCGGGGAAGCGCTGGAAGAAACTGTGCACGGTTGCAGACTCGCACGGGCCCCTCTACGATGCCTGTTTTGCGCCCTCCTATCTGGGGCTGGGAGTAGGCACCATTGGCTCGGATGGTAAGCTCCGAATATACTACTCTATGGACCCTTTGAACCTCACGGTGTGGACGCTGGTGCAGGAAATAGAGGTGCTCACGTCGGCTGTGGCGTCGCACTCGCAAAGCGACTTCTCGCTCAGTTGGTGCCCTTCGAGGTTCTCGAGCGAGAAACTTGTTGTCAGTGCATTAGATCAAGCATACATATACTACAGAGACGAGGCGGACAACAAATTCCACATGGGTAAGCTGCTCCCCGAGCACCATGGTTTGATCCGGAGTGTGGCGTGGGCTCCCTCGATGGGACGATCGTTTCATCTCATTGCGACTGCCTGCAAAGACGGGTACATGCGAGTATTCAAGCTCGTTGAAAACAGCGCGGCGGAGCCGCGGTTCGCGGTCGAGCTGCTGTCTTCTTTCAACGATCACCAGGGGGAGGTGTGGAAGGTGAGCTGGAACCTGACGGGCACGATTTTGAGCAGCTGTGGGGACGATGGGTGTGTGCGACTGTACAAGTCCAACTATGCGAACGAGTTCCAGTGCATGAGCGTGATCAGTGGCGAGGTGCCTAGCGAAGCAGCGTGAATATACAGTATGTGTTTGTCTGTTTTTGTCTGCTGTAGTTTTCTTCTATAGGCATTTCTCTGACACGTAGTCGATGAGGTCTTCGAAGCGGTCGTCCTGCAGCTGCCTGCTGAGAAGATCCATCTCGTTCAGTTCGCTTACGCTGGCTTCGGTTTGCTTGAGGCTCTGTATGCTTTCTGTGTATGCCTGTCCGATCTGTGCGACGAGCTTTGCATTGCGCGCCTTGAGGAGGTCGAGGCGCTTCCGTAGCCTGCTGATGGAGTCCTGTTTGAGGCTGAGCAGCCTGCTTTCGACGAGCTCTTCTGGGGTGAGTTTGTCGACAAAGAGTGGGGAGTCGCCGTTGTGCTTGCTTGCTTCTGAGTCGTGGATGATTTCGTCAAGCTCGTTGAGCTTGGACTCGAGGTGGCGCTCTTTGTAGATTGTGTCGAACTCGGCGAGCGACCTGCTGCGCAGCATGGTACCGATCTGGAGCTGGAAGTCGCTGAGGACGGCGGTCTCGACGTTTGGGAAGCACTCCTTGAGCTTTTCGAGGGTGAGCTTTTTCACGGTCTGGTCGAGCGAGAGCTCTGCGGCCTTCTTGAGGGCCTGGAAGCGGACGTACTTGACGTGCGCCTGCTGCGCCTGCTGCTGGCGGCGTGTTGTGTCGCGTGTGCTTTTGGGTTTTGGGGGCATTGTGTGAGGACGGCCGAGAGCGCGTATGTTGCGACTGCGCGTGTGTGTGTGTGTGCTGTCCGGGGCGGGATGGTGCGCCTGCTGGGTGTTCCCTGGCTCGCGGAGCACTCCGTTGGCAGAACAGAACCGAAGCGTTGGCAGATGGGCGCTGGCTGATAACCGCTGGCCGATAACCGCTGGCTGATAACCGCTGGCCGATAACCGCTGGCTGACGAGCGCTGGCTGATAACCCCGGACTGATAACCCCAGACTGATAAACACTGGCTGATAAACAAAAGCTGGACAGGGGACGGCTGCGGGTCTCGCAGAGGGAGGGGACGCGAGGAAAAACTTTTTGTCTCCTTGGGAAAGCTTTGGCAATTTTTCAGTCTCTGGCACGCACATTTCTGTTCTCCACCAAAAGGACTCTCTTGCTTGGCACTTGGAGCTCCTTCAGACCAGCAGCCCAGCCTCGCGTTCACCAGCCACGTCGCTCGCTGCCCCCGGCCCCCGCCAAATGAAGCTCCTCGTCACCGCCGAAGAGTCCGGCGCCGTCAAGGAGATCGTCTGCCCGCGGGGCACGGACACCTCGAAGCAGACGGCGCCGCAGCCCGAGTCGGTCGCCGGCCGCTGCGCAGAGTCGAGGCGCACGCGCGTCCAGCACCTCGCCGTGTTCCAGGCGCGCCTGCTCGTCGCGGCGCGCCTCGGCGGCAGCGTCTGCTTCTACGACATCGCCAGCGACTACGCGCCCCTCGCCAGGCTCGAGGGCGCCACCGCCACCGCCACAGACCCCTTCTGCGCGCTCTGCGTCCACAGAGACCTCGTCTTCACCTGCTCCGAGCAGGGCCGCGTCTCCGTCATAGACCCGCACGCGCCCGCCAGCCCGCTCTGCTCGCTCTCCGTGCCGGGCCCCGTGTCCTGCTTCGCGCCCGACCCAAGCAGGACCAATGTGTTCGCCTACGGCGGCAAGGAAAACGACCTCAAGGTGGTGAAGCTGGACTGGGAAAAAGGCACGCTCGAGACCCTCTACAAAGCGAAAAACGTCTCCAACAACAAGCTCGACCTGCGCGAGCCCGTCTGGATCTCGCGCCTGTGCTTTACATCGACCACAGACGACTCGGAAGACGTCTTCAAACTAATAACCGTCACCCGCTACGGCCAGCTCCGCTCCTACGACTCCTCCAAGTCCAGAAAGCCACTGCTCAGCTTCAAAATCAGCGAAAAGCCCCTCACCACCCTCGTGAAGCTCTCAGACACAGAGGTCGTGTGCTCAGACACGCACGTCACCACCGCCAAGTTCAACTTCCAAACCGGGCGCCTGCTCGGAAAGTTCGCAGGGGCCGTCGGCTCCATAGTGGCTACCAGCACACTCGAACACAGCAACCTCCTTGTCACAGGGGGGCTCGATAGATATGTCCGCTGTTTCAACATTAAGACTAGAGAAATCCAAGCCAAGGTATACGTGGGGACCCAGATCAATGACGTAGTGCTCTTGGACGATGACGAGGCTCCAGAAAAGAAGGAAGCACACACAGAAACTGTACACAATAACGATGAAGAGGACGGTAGCAACTCTGAAAGCTCCGATGAGGAAGAGATGTGGGCAAAGCTGGACAGCTTGGCTGACCGAAAGAAACGAAAGCTGCATTAGCGCTATTCAAAGATTTCTGTAGATAATATATATAAATACATACAAAGGAATACTATGGGTACGCTTTCTCCATTTTCCTAAGCTGAGCATTCTTGCGGTTGTGGTTCCCCACCTTTGACTTATTCTTGCTCTTATTATGCTGCTGGCGCTTGTTATCGACGGCTCCCTTACTATCACCCTTTGAGGTCCCGTGACTTCTGGAAGTGGCATCAGACGGCTGCTGGTCTTCAACTTGTCTGTAGTGCGTTCTCACCTTGAGATTGGCGTTCAGGGATTGATCCACCTCCATGGATCTCTCGTCTAGAAGCTTAAAGCGGCGCGGGTTCTTGTCCAGCATCCTCGCCCAGCCTTCGATCTGCTCGTCAGTCCACTTGAGCTCACTCTTGAGCTGCTTCCGGTAGTTCGAGTACCGCTGGCCTCTCTGGAGGGACTCAGGGTCCGTCTTGTAAATATGGAACAATTTCATTTCAATTTTGTCCATTTTGTCCTCCTGGTCCTTATTGATATCGCGGGGGTCGTCAAACTCATCGTCATCCTCGAAGTCATTCGATTTCTTTTGAGAACCCTTGGAGCCGCTTGTGAGCTCCTGGTCATCATACGTGTCGTCCGGCTCGTCCTCATCTGACTCGTAAAGCAGCCGCAGGGCATTTGTAAGTGTCTGTTTCTTGAGGATCTTCTCTGTGCCACTGTCCAAATGAAGAGACAGTTTCTTCTTCCCAAACTGAACTCTCCGTGATGATTCTGCCTCGTTTTTGTACTTAGTTCGCCTCACTGTTTCAACATTAACGCGCGGCGGCTGCTGGCCAAGAACTTCATTCAGCGTGGACTGGTAATTTTCCAGCAGCTTATTGATGACCAAATCAAGGTTTGACTGATTCTGTATGAGAAGTGCTTGGGCCTTGGACTCACCAAGGTCGGGGAAAAGATCTGTCAGCTTGCGTATGTCTGTAGCGTTAGCATGACCTAGGACCGTAGCAGATTGCTGTAACACAGAGCAACTCTCAGCGATGTCAGGATTCAACTTGCGAAACTGGTCTGAGAGCACTATCTTTGCGATCAAGGAGAACTGGTTTATGAGTTGGGCTCTGGTGTGCAGATTGAGCCCACGCTCTAGAAGCTCTGCAATTTTAGCAGATGTGAGGCTGATAAGAGACACGAGCATGACGTCAAAGCACTGTTTGGCGTGCAGCGACTGGTTCTTATTGAATAGCTTTTCCAAGTCCCGCACCCAGTGCTCGTCGACGAACTTGGCTGCAAATCCATCATCACTTTGTGCTTTGCGGGGCCCGACTGTGCTCTGCTTGGACGGCGTGCCAATGCTCTTTTTGTTCTTCTGACCCAGAAGCATGCTCAGCGTCTCGAGGTCAGTGCGATTGAACTTTTTCTGTGTGACTAGACTGATTAAGTGTTCCTGGAGAGGCCTTATCAGGGATATGTCGTTGGATTTGGAGCTGAATTTGGATTTCAGGCTCCCCTGTAGCAGGCTCCGCACGACGCTGACGCTGATTAGCGACTGGTTGACAGCAGCATTCTTCAGTGCGAGCGGCAAGTAGATCTTGCAGAAGTTCCATGCGGAATCACCTCCTATGCGCAGATTGACGAGGTTGTAGTCGCACACAAACTGCAAGACAACCACCTTGAGCAGCCTCTGGTTCTTCACGATATCTGGGTTGATGGCCCCGAGAGAGAAGATCTGCGAGGATTCCTCGCTGACCTCCTGCAGGTATATCTTCATGAAAGTGGCCAATTGGCGCTGCGCTTTGGCCGAGAGCTTCGTGTCCTTGCTGCTGCATATGCTCCTCAGCGTTTGGAACAGGGCCACGTACTCTTCGAGGATGTGCTGGAAGATCACCGGGTCCTTGTCGATCAGACTGGATCGCAGTTTGAAGGGCGGGAACGCGACGATGGGGATGTCCACGACGGCCGCCGTCCCGTCGCCCTGCTCGTCCTCCAGCATCGTTTACGACGCTGATAAAAGGAATGAGGGAATGGCTGGAAAGCCACTATCAGCAACGTGAAGAAGCAGTAACAGCAGCAGCAGCTGTTATCTATCAACTTGAAGAAGCCTCGTCTTACCTTACATAGGCAGACCTTGGATCCTGAGGTTTTCTTTTTTCAGGCATTTTTATATACACACTGTATATGCCAGTTATAAAAAAGCACAAAAGCCAAAAAGAAAGTAGGTGTCATTTTATGTATGGGGAGAGCGAGATGATCTCCAGATCATCCGCTCAGGAGCAGCAGCGTTCCTTCTTCTCCCCCCCACCCATTCAACCTATTCGACACGATGCTCTCAGCAGCAGCAGCAAAAGCAGCAGCAAAAGTGGGGGGCGGGCTGGCCGTCTCAGTGGGGCTCATCTTGAAAAGCGGGGGGTACCAGCCGATAGAGGCGGCGGTGGGGTTCGCAGTGGCGGGCTTCCTGCTCACGGACCACCTCGTCCCGCTCGTGAGCCCGCACTTCGTCCAGAAAGGCATGTTTGGAAAAGACATGTCCAAGCCGGGAAGGCCCGTGATCCCCGAAACCATCGGCGTCATCCCCGCACTGACGTTCATGTTTATCATGACCCTCTTCATCCCCTTCATGTTCCTGAGGTACCTCGCCCCGGCACCAGACGACACGCCGTCGTCGCTGTTCCCGCTGAACAAGCTCTCCTCCTTTCTCGGCTGTCTGCTGACTCTCCAGTCAACAATCCTCCTCGGACTCATGGACGATCTCTTTGACATCAGATGGAGACACAAGTTCTTCATGCCCGCCATCGCGTCCATCCCCCTGCTGATTGTATACTACGTCGATTTCGGGGTTACCTCTATTCTCATTCCAAACTTCCTAAAGACAATTCTCGGAACTAGCTCCAACTCTATTGACCTGGGCTTGCTCTACTACGGATACATGGCCTCGGTCGCTATATTCTGCCCAAACTCTGTGAACATCCTTGCCGGCATCAACGGGCTCGAGGTGGGGCAGACAGTCGTCATTGCGTCGCTGCTCATGCTGAATGACCTGTGGTACCTTCTCATCGGAAACGTCAACACGTCCACCTACTCCATCCACCTGCTCTCCATGTGCTTCTTGATTCCCTTCGTCGGCGTCACACTGGCGCTCCTCAAATATAACTGGTTCCCAGCACGAGTGTTCGTGGGCGACACTTGGTGCTACTTCAGCGGCATGGTTTTCGCTGTGGTTGGCATCTCTGGCCATTTTGCAAAGACTCTGCTGCTTTTCTTTTTCCCCCAGATTATAAATTTTGCATACTCAGCTCCCCAGCTGTTTGGCCTCATTCCGTGTCCCCGGCACAGGCTTCCACGCTTTGATGAAGCTGATGGCCTCATGCATAACTCGTTTACCGAGTACGCCGACGATGAGCCGCTGAAGGTGCAGCTGGTTTCCGTTCTGCTGTTCCTCGAGAAGTTGAAGCTGGTAAGGCTTGTCAAGGAAACCCGGGGCAAAAAGGTGGTGATCAGGAAGTCATCTAACCTCACTATCATCAACTTGGCCATCGTATGGACAGGCCCTATAAGAGAGGACAAGCTCTGCGCGCTTCTTATGGCGACCCAGTTCGGTGTCGGTCTCGTGCTACTTGTTCTCAGGCACACACTGGCGCCCGTGCTTTTTGGCTTCGACAATTCATGGAGTATGCTGAACAGATTCCAGGCTGGCTATTAGATGAAATAATAAATATGGAAACGATGAGGGAGGAGTAGGAGGAGGAGGAGGGGAGACGCAAGGCCTTCCTGTAGTTAATTACGTATGTTTGCTCCAGTACTGTTCTCGCTGGGCAATGAGCTCGTCTGCGATGTTCTGCAGCTCCTGGTTTTTGATCAGGCTCCGCGACAGGAAGAATTCGTCGAGGCGTCTGTTGTTGATTCTCTCGTACTCGAACGCCTGGATGAGCATTTCGTACTTATCGATGTCCTTGACGATGGTAGCCTCAAAACACCGCTGCTCCTCGTAGTCTAGCCAGAGGTCGACCATTTCCTTGGCGAACGCCTCGTTGTATGGCGCCACGATCTTGCTGAGGTAAATGATGGTCTTGTACTCCCTCTTGCTTTTCTCCTCCTTGTTGATGTTGGCGTCGTGTGGCACGATGTCGCCCACGAGGCTCTCTGCGATGTCGTGGATGAGGGCGATCTTGGCGCAGAGGGCGAGGTCGGGCTTGTGCGGGAACTTGTCCTGGTCTAGCGAGATTGCGATGATGGACATTCTGTACATGTGGTCTGCGATGGACTCTGCGTCCGGCACGGAGCGCTGCACCCAGCCTGTGCGCTTCTGCTGCTTGAGCAGGGCCACGACCTGGTAGAACGCGTTGATGAAGTGGTACTTCGACAGCGCGTGGCTCTTCTCGGGCGTCAGTAGCTCGAGGATCTCCTGAGGCACGGCCGACTCCGGGGTCCAGTCTGTGGATGTCATTCTAAGTAGTGGAGGGAACGGGAACGAGAACGGGAAAGGAGGCGGGGTGGGGGGCAGAGGTGCTCGCTGCTTTGATAGTTGAGGGCCAGCTGGCTGGAGAGACGCAACAAAACGGAGGGGCGGCGGGGCGACGGAGGAGCAGAAAGCGCACAGCAGCAGAGCGGGTCGTGGGGCAAAGCGGCAGCGTGAAGAGGCTGTTCGCTATCCCAAAGAGCCTCTCCTCCGTGTGCACTCTCCACACAGTCTTCAATCTGATTCACCAAAGAGAGAGAGAGAAAAAAATGCTGACGCACGAAAGGTAAACAAAAACTGTATTACGTAATTGACCAAGAGCGCCTCGCCCTGAAAACGGGCATCACTCACATCCGTACACCAAAAAAAGAGAAAGAGGTTTCTTACGGTGAGGGGGGGGAAGACGGCGCGCGCGCTGCCTGCCTTTGGGCCTTTGGGTCTTCGGCCTCTTTCCCTCTGAAAAAAAGAGTAGCGCTGACATAACGCATTATATCAGCAAGACAAAGCCGGTGAGCACACCACCTGCTGCTGCATACGGAAAACAACTACGCAAGAGAGAACTCTTCACTAAAAGCCCCGTTTATTACCTGTACATAGTGCTAGGGGTGGAGCATAGCCTAATGCGGAGCGCCAGTAGAAGGCTTCCAATTTATGCCACCAACTCAACAACTCCTCCAGCAGCAAGGATCTTCTCTTCAGCCAACTTCGACACGTATCTGGCCTTCACAATAACAGGCACCTCTGGGAGTCTTCCCTTTCCTAGCACCTTTCCGTAGCCCTTAGCGAGGGTGTCAATGACAACAGCGGAGTCCTTAGTGGAGGAAGAAAGCTTCTCGTCCTTGTTCTCAACAAGAGACCAGAGCTTGTCGAGGTTGATCACTGGCTTCCAGAAGTGGTTCTGCTGCTTGTGGAAGTATCTCATACCAACCTTACCAAAGTAACCCGGGTGGTACTTGTCCAAGTTGGTTCTGTGGTGGTGCTGACCACCGGCCATACCTCTTCCACCGGGATGCTTTCTGTGCTTTCCAACACGACCGTTACCGGCTGTATTCAAACGAGAGAAAATCCATGTTAGTAAGTACTCCAAGGCGCTTCAAAAAGAGGACCGCGTGCGCCCTCGCTCTACCGCAACATACCCGAAACGTTTCCTCTGTGCTTTCTTGTCTTGGTGAGTCTGGTAGGCATCTTTGCTGTGTTTGACTTGCACTGTCAACCTCAATAGACAAAGCTCTAACGAGTCCACCCTCTTCTTTGAACCGAAGGAGTTGAAAAGTTTAACTGTCTGGAAATTTTTCGCTGCTCGTGGAGTTCCTCCTCCATCTGCCAGAGCAAGACACGGCTCACAAAAAAAAAAGAGCCAAAAACGGTAGCGGTTTCAGGGTTACACGGGACTGTTGATTAAAACCCCGATGTGTGTCACGTGCCAAAGAATATGTAGATATAATAATATAGAGAGAGAGTGTGTGTGTGCGTGTGCGTGTGTGTATGGGTGCGTATGTACATGAGTATAACAAGCCTGATCTATCTCATATTCTCTTAGAACATAGATATATGTACACACGTTTAGCAATTGAGCGGTGCGCTCTGTGCTGAAATGCAACCTCTATATGCCCGCTAAGCAAAAGCACGCGTCATATGCAGTATGCAGATTGGGGGCTTTCCTCTAGGCTTTGGCGTTGTGCCAGTGGTCGTAAAACAAGTAACCAGTGGAAATCACCACACCCAAGCCCGCCAGCCCTGTGCCCATGTAGCTGGCACCTCTGTAGCCGTGCAGCACGTCGCTGCCACCGTCGTTGATGTACGACTCGACGGTACCAGCGAACCCAAGGCCAATCGAAATGGAGTAGTTCACAACTGTATTTACAAGAGATGCCGCCATGCCCTGTTCTCTGTGCGGCATCTTATTACTCAGGATGAGCGTCGCCGACGGGAAAGAGATGTCCCTATAGTAGCAGTTAGTAACCGGATACAGCTCCAGTGTGGTGCAGGGCCCCAGCATCGAGGTAGCCTTCCCCCCCCCCCCCCCCCAAAGATAACATCCAGCAATACAGGCAGTAGTACTTACATTCCCCATGGTGTCACAATAGTAATGACAAAGGCCTGAGCCCAGTATATTTGGTCAACAGGCATCGTAGCAAGCAGAATCTGGCCTGTCAGAAATGCCAGCATCGCCACAATCATCATGATCGACGGCCGCACACGAGCAATAATGTAGCCAGTGACGATGGAGGCAGTGGCACCGGAAAATGACACCGGTATCCACTTGGCGGACGCCAGCAGTGCTGAGTTGCCTCTCATCACCTCGTTCAGCTGAAAGTAGTAATAGACAAGGATGCCGAAACTCGACCATCCCGCAGCAATGCAGCCGAGCACCCAGGCGAGGTCAGCGTTCAAGATGCCGTGAGGAATCAATGGTTTCACGGCCTTGCGCTCGATATATGCAAACAGGCCGAGAATTGCAAAGCCCACTATGAGCAGGATGTAGTTGTACGGGACAGACCACCCCACGACGGGGCCCTGGTTCCAAGCGAAGTTCACGAGGATCAGTCCGCTGACTCCCGAGACGGACCCCAGAAGGTCTATCTTCGTCATGAGCGAGAGGCCGTCTTTCTGGATGCTTCCGTGGGTCTGCGGCACCACGAAGATTGCTGCGACGGCGAAAAGTAAGCAGGCGATCGCGTATATCCAGTATGCCCAGGGCCACCAGACGCGCTCTGCGAGCAGCGTGCTAAAGACTGCGCCGACGACGAAGCCGCCTGGGGCGCACGCGGCGTAGAGGCAGAACACCATGTCCTTGCGGGGGCCCGGGCGGTAGAGGTAGCCCATGATGGCGAGCCCGTTGGGGAGCAGGATGGCGGGGCCGATGCCCTGCATGGCGCGGCATATGTCGAAGAGGATCATGCCGCTCCAGACAGAGACGCCGCAGATGAGCGACCAGACGGCGAACCACACAAAGCCGATGATGTAGAGGCGCTTGTAGCCAAAGAGGTCGCCGAGCCTGCCGGCTACGAGGATGAAGGTCCCTGCGGTGAGACTGTACGCTGCGGCGAACCAGCTGAGCTGGCCTGCGTTCGAGGTGCCGAAGCTCGAGCCGATGATGTGCAGCGGTGCGATGGCGAGTGCGAGGCCGGCCTGCGTCATGAGCTGCGACGCGCACAGCGTGACCACGAGCACCGCCTCGCGCGCGAGCGACTGGGGCGGCGCGACGCTGTACACGCTCTGCGAGTCCGTCTGTGTCCTGCTGGCCACCGGCAGGCTGCTGCTGCCGTTGCTGCTGTCGCCGCTGTCGCTGCCGCTGCCGTCGCCGCTGCCACCGCCGCTGCCACCGCCGGCCGCCTCGGCGTCGATCTCCAGGAGCTCGACGCTGGTGTTCTCACTGTCGCTCATCGCTGCCCCGTGCCATCAAACGCGAGCCCCCTCCTGCTCGTCCTCCACGCAGAGCAATACAGCTCTATTTAAAGGGAGAGAGAGAGAGAGCCCCCTGAGCGTCTCGCGTTTATTTGTTGCTGCCCCCTTTTCCCCCTTTGTATGATTGCTGCCAAACGGAAAAAGTCTAAACAAAGCAAACCACATCAAACTCGGTAAACTCAGAACAGCCCAGTTTGGGGGTCGGTGATAATATTATCAAGTTACTAAGAATCATCATAAAGTTATTAAGCATTGTTGTCGCTGCTCGCTATTGTTATGATTGTTCAGCACCCTCCGGCCTCGGCTTTTTATCCGATCTGTATCTTTACCCCGCGGGTTGGCATTTCTGCAGGTGGCACTATAAAAAAACCTCCCCCCACGACTACCGCAGCCTCACCGCTCGCGATAACGAGCACACCCGTTCCCTCGCCCAAGCAGCACCCACTCACTCACCACTGCCTCAGCACCCACTCACCAGCACGCACCATGAAGGCCCTAAGAGTCACCAAGGAGGCCGGCGCCGCCGCCGCAAAGCTCTCCCTCGCAACATGTCCAGCCCCGGAACCACAGCCCGGCCTGGCGCTCGTGAAAATCCTCTACTCCTCCATCAACCCCTCGGACAAGCTCAATGCCAAGGGAGGCTTCCCCCACACCACCTTCCCCCGCGTCCCCGGCAGAGACTTCTGCGGCGAGGTCGTCCGCGTCGCACCGTCCTCGCCATTGCAGTCCTGGGTCGGCAAGCAGGTCTTTGGCACAAGCGGGAAGCTGCTCGGCTTCACCCTCGACGGGCCCCACGCAGAGTACTGCCTCGTCCCAGAGAGCATGCTCGTCGAAAAGCCATCCAGCCTCACCCCCCTTCAGGCCGCCACCATCGGCGTCCCGTACACAACCGCCCTCCAATGCCTCACCTCTACCAACGCAGGCCCTAGCGACGTCGTGCTCGTCCTGGGGGCCCACGGAGCAGTCGGCTCCGCCGCAGTCGAAATCGCCAAGGCCTTGGGTTGCAGAAAAGTGCTCTGCGGCTACAGACCGTCCGAGGCCAGAGAGGCCCCTGACATTGTGCTCACTCCTGAGGAGTTCGAACAGTCCTTCGCTGACAAGATTCCACTCCTCACAGACGGCAAGGGCGTGGACGTCATTGTCGACACCATCGGAAGCGTACCTGTCATGGCTGCGGCAATCAACGTGCTTGCCCAGTCCGGCCGCTACACTTGGATGGCCTCTCCTCGCGATGGCTCAACTACCATGGTGGAATTTGACATTTTCGCAGGCTACAGAAAGGGAATTCAGCTCATTGGATGCAACTCAGCCGCAGGCACCGATGAGCAGACGGTAGCACGCATGAAGACACTCGCTTCCATGTTTGAGAGCGGCAAGCTTAGTGGGCCAGCCGAGTCTGAAATTCAGCTGGTGAAACTGGACGATGCTGTAGAGTTAGGATATTACGCAAACAAAAGCAAGAGATGCATTGCCATAGAGATGCCTTAAGCTGGCTGCAGTCTAGTCGACACGTTCTGCGGCAGCCCATACCTCGGCGTAGGTATGCTTCCCCTTGGTTTCGGGTATAAATACTTTGATAAATACAAAGAAGCAACCGCAGATGACTCCAAATAGGAGGTACGTGTAGCCCCCAATGACCGTGCTCAGTATCGGGAACACAAACCCGATAACAAAGCAGCTCAACCAGTTGCAGTCTGTTGCCCAGCTTTGAGCAAGGTCCTTGATTTCCAGCTGGGACACCTCGCTTATCAGTAGATATGGTATAGGTCCGCATCCTATGGCGAAGGAAATCACGTATGTGAAGATGCTCAAGATGGTCAAAGACGAGCTGCTCAGTAATATACCTCCGCTCAACCCCACTGCCGCAACCCCCATCGTCAGAACGGAGGCTAGTAGCAGTGGTCTGCGGCCCAGCTTGTCAAAAAGCAGAGACGCGGCAAACGTCACCGCCATGTTGCAGGTGCTGACAAGGCAATTGAGGAAAATGGCATGGTTAGGAAAGAGTCCATTCAAGATTTTCACCCCGTAAAACACAATCGCGTTAATACCAGCGAGCTGCTGGCCAACCATGGTAAACGTAGCGACAAGGCGGGAATTGCGGTAGTTTTTGTTGGTCAGGTAGTTGTAGAACGAGACATCTGCGAGTGAAGGGTTTGTCTCAGCAAGTTGCAAGTGCTTTTTCTTCTCATCCTTCCAAATCTTGATTTCCATTGTGCAAGTGTGCGCATCGTGGCTTCTCAACTGGCTTAAAACGGCGTGCCCCTTGTGCTCCTCGTTATTCAACACAAGCCATTTCGGAGACTCAAGTAGCAGGCTGGCAGCCAAAACAAAGGCCACAAGTGCAATTACTGCGCCCGACCCCAATATAAGCCGCCAGTGCTCCTCCGTGGACCACTGTATCGCCAGGAGCTGTGCCAGCAGGATTCCAACGTTCACGCTTACCTGGTTCATGCTTCCCAGCATTCCGCGAAAAGCCACCGGTGATATTTCCGCAATATACAGCGGCACAAACACAATTGCCAGTCCGGCTGCAATTCCGCTGATGAAGCGGCCCAAACACATTGAAAAGTAGGTTCCTGCTTTGTACTCCGCGAACGAGCCCAGGGTGAAGGTTGCAGAGGCGAGGAGGAAGCTGCGCTTCAGCCCATAGCGCGAGCTTACAAAGCCTGCAAACGTGGACGACACGAGGCCGCCTATTGAGAAGACAGAGGTCACGAGGCCAATCTGGGACTCGTTAAGCCCTAGCGCGCTCCTGATGAGATTTTCAGGAGCATTCAGCTCAGACATGTGGAACCCGTACAGCAGCGAGTACAGGCACGCGATGCACACGGACGTCAGCAGCTTTCTCGAGTACGCAGGCCTGGTCTTTACGGTCGCGGTCTCGTCCAGGAGCGGCGTCGAGGACGGTGAGCGCGCCGTGATCTCGTCTGTGTACATCTTGAGTGGAGCGTGAAACGCGGAGAAACCGTTTTTTTTAAACAGACGGCTCGAACAGGCGAAGCAGGGCCGCGCGCAGGCACCTCGCAATCACCCTAATGCTGCACAGCCAGAACCGGCACTCTCCTAACAAAGAAGCACTCCCCCTCCTTCCCGACGCCTCGGTTGGAGATGAAGAGGCAGCGCCCATTCTCTTGCCTACACCATGTAATGCTGCCCCTCTGCCCCCTTCCCCCCACCTCCCTCCTTCTCCTTTGCTTCTTTTTCCCTGCATTTACAACAACATCCGTACACCACTGAAAAGGTCCCAGGGTGAGGGAGATGGTGCCTCTCTCTCTGCGTCTTGGTAGAGGAGTAAAGATCAGCCGGGGCCTTTAAGTATGAGGGGAGCGCTCTCTGGGCGCTGACGCTAGTGCCTTTTCGGAGCAGGTAGGCGCAAAGGGAGGGCGTTGAGAGACAGGATGAGTCAGGATCATGGCCCCATAGACAGCCCCATGGATGGCAACGCGGTCGGCGCCGCGATCAACGCCAAAGCGGCAGAGGAGTCGCCGCACTCCTTGGCCAAGGAGACAGCGATTGTTCTCGACGCAAACAGAAACGAGCGGTTTGGGCTTCCAGAAGTGATCAGAGTGCCGTTCCTCGCGCTCTCCGCCGGGGCCGTGGGATGCTTCGGCGGCATGGTCTACGGATACAAGAGCGCGTCGGTGAAGTACCTCGCATCGAACTCACACAGGCTGCCGCTCTCGCGAAACGGGTGGTACTTTTACCACCGCAGAAAGGGCTACTACTGTCTGAAGCAGGCGATGATCACCGGCTTCAAGAACTCAGCAAAAGCCGCCTCATTTGTCGGGCTTGTGTTTGGCCTGGAGGCGGTGCTGGACTACAGCAGGGGGCTTGTTGATTTCGCGAACACAATGGCCGCCACCTCGCTCTCCGGGTTCCTCTACGCCTGGTCGCACGGAATGAAGAGAGTTCAGGCACGGGACTACATCCAGCGAGGGGGTAAGTACGGCTTGCTGCTCGGTGCCGGACAGGACTTACTCATGTTTTTGAAAGGAGGAGACGTGTGGTACCTCAGCTCCTTCTTTGGAATCAAGCCCAAGAGATTGGCCGAGCGCTTTAGAGAAGAGTGACAGCTGCTGTCTCTCGTTGTATATAATCACTTAATCTTCGTCATCTTCGTCATCTTCATCATCGTCAAGGTCAGGCACAGGGTAGTTCAATATGACAGCAATTCCAGTCAGCTGGTTCAGCTGCTCTCCCGAGTCGTGCAGACTGGAGAAAATAGACACCTCGCCGCCGCTTTCCTTGACCTTTTCCGTGAGTTGCACAAACTTCTTTCGCTTGTTCACATCGTCGCTTTTGAACAGGGTGTCGGTGATCATCAACGTCTGTACGGCTCCCCCCACCTCCACGGCCTTCTCCACCTCTTTCTCGCCGTACCATGCCTTGCCTTGGTCCTCGTTGAGAAGTCTGGCGAAGTCGTCAAATAAAGAAACGTTTCTTTGGTATTTTGTGTCAATCATTTTCTTCGATAACTCAGGGCTTTTCATCGCTTCCTCCAAACCCTGTAAGTACCCCGTGGAGGAGTGGGCAACCACAAACTTGGACTTGGCCTGTATTAGGGGCTTATTCTGCGTAGACACTGCGATCGTGAAAATCTTATCCAGAAGCTCCCTTGCCGTGAAGCCTGGGGAAACCAGCAAAATTACCTTCAGCTTGTTGATGTCTAGATTACGGATCATCGACTCGGCAGTGGTCTCCAAAAACCGCGACAGAGACTTGTCATGCGCGGACGCGTCGCCCCTCTTTTTTCTGGGTATCGACTTCTCGATCTTGGTACGCAGAACAGTCATGTTGTCGGTGATGAGACAGATGTGGGCCACTCCTTCCTCCAACACCACTGCCCCAATTTCCGCTTTTTCTTCTATGGAACATGCCTTGTTTAGCATCTCGAGCGCAACGTCATCCCAAGTGTTTTTGAACAGGGTCAGCTTCTGGTTAAACTCAAGCTCGGCCGTGTGGTACGACCCTAGCGGCACGTCGTCCTGCTGCTCGGTGGTCCGCCCGTGTAGCCGTATGACCTCGTCGCTGGGCGTGAATTCAACGCTCTCAACGCCGATGGTAAGCGTGAGCAGCTTCCTTGTTGAGGACGACTTGGCCGAAGCCGATCCTGTCACCTTCTTGACGTTTCTGAACGTTTTCAAGCGAACTTCATCTCCCTTAGCGATCAGGTTGTACAGTGTCCAGAGGTCCTCTTTGTCCGTGGGGACAACGCCCACTGTACCGCTCTGGTCTCTCTCAAAGGACTCAGATAGCAGCTTCATTACAGCTATGTGGCTGACAAGGACAGGAAGAGAGAGGGTGATACCAACGCGTGGCTCTCTTCGGCCCTGTTGAGAGACAGTTTTTGGTGTAAATTTATATACACATACTAAATATTTTTCATCCTATATATGTATAGATGAGTATGCTGATATAATCTTACTCCAAAACGGGGGGGGGGGGGCAGTCTATCGCCGATTTCCAGGTTATGTGGCGGTCTCAGCGCACTACAGCACCAACGATGGACGAGTTCTTGCACACAGTCCCGGCCTTGTTCACCAAGCGAGCATCCGGCTTACCCTCCTGCTTGTAAATAACTTCTAGCGACTCGTTGGTGGAGAATCCAGGCTGTACTTGCTCCCATATCTTCTTCTTAGGGTTCAGCACCTTCTCTGGCTCGCCGTCAAAACCTTCAAAGAACAGCTTGTCACCAGGCTGCGATCCTGCTGGTGGTATCACAAACTCGACCTTGTCGCCCTCGGACGCACACAGAACCATCGCAGAAGACTTGATGCCCCTCATGTTGACCGGCTTCAGGTTTGCAATCACAACCACGTACCGCTGCTGCATCGCCTCTAGTGGGTAGTACTTCACTAGCCCGGAGCACACAGTGCGGGGACCTTCCTTGTCGCCCATGTGGATCGTCGAAACGTAGAGAGAGTCGGCGTCTGGGTGCTTGACGGCCTTCTCGATGAACCCAACTCTGAAGTCTATCATGGATGGATCAGGCACGGCTTGAGACTGTTGCTTGGCCTGTATATCTGACTCCGCTCTGGCCTTGGCCTTGGCGGCCTTTTTGGCCTCCTTGGCCTTCTTGGCCGCCTCGATAGCTTCTGGGTCCGTTGGCGGCCCCTTCTTCGCCTTAGGCGCAGCAGCCGCTTCAGCAGGGGCCTTTGGTGCCTCCTCCTTTTCTTCCTCCTTCTTCTGCTCGTCCGCCTTCTTCTTTTTCTTCTTCTCAATGACCTCTCTAGGGACCGGGGCGTCGTAGTCCACCTTCAGCTTTGAGGCCTCAGGCAAGTCCACAAGCGTGTTCTGCACCAGGTCGATCCATCTGATAATGTGTCTGTAGTGGGCCAGGTCCTCCACGCTGTTCCACCCTACAGCGATCGGGAAAACAGCCTTGAGCACGTCAACGTCGCAGGAGCTTGGCTTTTTGCCGGTGACGTAGATCTTGCTTCTCAGCGAGTCGTTCAAAACGTCCAGGCTCTCGCCAATGCGTCCGCAAAGCGTCTCCCACTGCGACTTCAGCGCAAGCTCCTCGGTCGAGAGCTCCGAGTCTCTCAGTGCGCCTGAAATGCTGAGCTCGCTCAGCCGTGTTGTTACCTGCGACATCGCTGTTGTTGTGTCTCTGCTGCCGCTTCTCTCGGGCTCAAACCAGCCAGCAGCGCCAATGCCTCCCATCTTGTGGTTTAATCAAATTTTCCAACACCCCCCCCCCTCCGCTAGCTCAAATCGAGTGCCACAAGGGGGCAAAAACCAAAATGCAAAAAAAAAGCATTCATAGCGTATGACTAATGAATTACATAACACACCTCTGCCTCGCTCACCGAAAGTGATTTTGGTCGTGGGGGGGGGGGGGGGGGGGGGGTTTTTTTTTGTATTATTGATTGTCTCTTTCTCTTACTATATGGTAGGGAATAAAAGCTACTCGAGCTGGTCCACCGTCAAGGAGTAAGGTCTTGGTAGGAGCCCAGACGCTGCGTCTCCACGCGTAATGTCTCATACACAGGATGCAGAAGAGCGCAGATAACGGGGAGAGAGAGCCGGCCAAGAGGACGAGGAAGCAGACAAGAAAGAAGGCGTCGCGGGCCTGCAATCACTGCCGCGATGCGCATCTCCCTTGCGACGAAAACAGGCCCTGCACTCGCTGTGTCGCGCGCGGCCTGGCAAGCACCTGTGTTGACGCCCCTCGCAAGACAAAGAAGTACATGCTCGACAGCCATGCCGCCAAGCACAGCGCTGGCAAAAAGCCAGACCGAGCAACTTCAGAGCGCGAGCGCTCTTTCGGCACTCCGTTGAGCCCTGTGGCTTCAGTGCGGTCCTACCCTCTTCAGAAGCTGGCGCAGTTTGGCTCCTCAAACGGATCTATCGAGCAGAATCCGTTTCTGTCCACCGCGGCGGATCTCGAGTACTCTATATTGGGGAGCATCATCCACCAGGACGCTGAAAACCCTGCAAGAAAGCCACAACAGTCGCAGTTTCTGAACCCCAGCTTCAGCAGCTCCCACTCAGACGATACGGCTGACTGTCTGAACTACCAGCCCCTGATGTCCCAAGGTCAGTCAAAGTTCCCGACTTTGGGGCTTTTGTCGGGAGAGATGAAAGCAGATTCGCTGCAACGCGATGCTTTTTCTGCAGGCTCTACCCAGACTCCTGTTACGTCCTCGCCAATGACGCCCGCTAGCTACAGTTTTACAGCGGAGGGGCCCAAGTGTGAACCCACAATCAATCAGTACTTCATGGGTGCTATCTCTTCGGTGCACGGCGTCCAAAGCTATACTTTTCCTGAAGTCGTTAAGATGATATCGGATTTTCGGCGCAAAGAACCTTTCCAGTTCCAGGAGAGAAATAAGAACGCCGCAATAGCCTTCTCCATTGGCGTCGTTGACGAAAGAGGCACGCCAAAACTTGGGAATCGCCAACCACTCTTCCAGACAGATTCTCGTGACAGCCGTGCCCCTCCACCCTATATCGCGACTGGTCCATGCGGGCTGGTCTTCAAGGAGCCTTCAGAAATATACTCCAAGATCCGTGCTCCATTCTCTTACGTCAAACCTTATCACGATCTCAACACATATCTGCGCCGGAGATTCGACAAGAAGCGGCTGGTGCTGATGTCGAAGTCCATGTCAGAATACAGGCCGTCATTTATCGCTGGAATGGTGGATCTCAAGGAAGACGACTTGATCTTCGCCGAGCAGTGCTTTCAGCGGACGTTGCTCGAATATAATAACTACCTTCGCATTTCCGCCACCCCAACGCTTGTATGGCGCCGCACGTCCCAGATTGCGTACGTGGGCGATGAGTTCTGCGTTCTCACTGGGTGGTCGAAGGAGCAGCTGCTGGGCAAGTCCACATTTGCCGTCGAGATCATGGACGACGACTCCTGCGTGAAGTACTTCCAGCTGTTCTCCAAGATTGCATTTGGGGACTTCAAAGGCGCGACTATCACCGAGTGCACGCTGTTGACGCCCAACAGGGAGAGCATTCGGACGTCCTGTGTGTGGACGCTGAAGAGAGACGTGTTTGGCATACCGATGATGATCATTGCGAGCTTTCTGCCGATCCTTACATAACGACTCGTGTACATATAGATTATGAATAAATGCTGTCTGTCAAAAGGGCAAGCAAACCGGGGGAAGAAACGCTGATTCGTGGGTATACAAAGAGCTAAACAAGTTGTGGGAATCGACAAAACGAGCGCACTCACTGGGCGAGAATGGACTTGACGAACTCCACGTAGTCCACGGTCTGGTCGTCGGTGACATTGACTCCCTTGAGAAGCTCCTCAACTTCGCTCTCGGTGAGCTTCTCGCCAATCGAGGTCAGGATGTACTTGAGCTCGCCCACGCCGATGAAGCCCGTGAGGTTCTTGTCGAAGACCTGGAACGCCTTGATGTAGTCCTCCGGCTGGCCGACCTGCTTGAACCCGTTTTCTCTGTTTATGATTGTGAGGCAGTCGTCGAAGGAGAGCTCGCTGGGGGCGGACTGCTGGAGCTCTGCAATCTCCTGGAGCGTTGGGTTCTGGCCGACGGATCTCAGCAGGTCGCCGAGCTGGTCGGAGGACACCTTGCCCGTGCCCTTGCGGTCGAAGAGCGCAAAGGCGTCGTTGTAGACCTTGAGGTTTTCCTTGGTGGCAGACTGTGTAGTTGCGCGCGCGCAAAGCGGGAGAGCGGGTGCTGTTAGTACGCGTGGCAAAGGTCGATGAACGTGAGGTACATGCGCCGCCAACGCCTGGCGGTTGCCAGAAGACTTACCATCGCTCGACAGACGTTGATGCAGACGTGTTCGGCCAAGTGTAGAGAGCTGAGCCGGTGACTGGTGGTGAGAGCGTGTTTCAGTCCATTCCATTCTCTCTCTCTGTCTCTCTCCTTTAGTAAGATCAACTTGTAAACAAAAAAAAAAACAGTGAGAGAGAGGCCAGCCCAGCCCAGCCCAGCCCGTGGGGTCAGAAATTGGAGGTAGTGCGCAGACCAATTTTAGCTTTTCCCAGCTCCTCAGGGGACGCACAGCTTGAAAGCGCTCTCTAATAGAGAGACCAGGCAGAACAGACAGAGCCTGGAGCAGCCTGGAGCAGCCTGAGAGCCTCCTCGTGACCGCAGGCTGGAACTGTATCGCGCGCTGCGTGGACGACATGGACCGCGTCGTGAGGACGGGATGCGCCACAGCAGAGCTGCCGCCATGCGCGCTGGTGATCCACCCGCAAAATAAAAATGTCTTCTATCTCGGCACGTACAAGCTGGTCCAGGGAGACGAGCGGTACGGGACGGTCGAGAGCTGGAGGCAGGCGCGCGGGACGCTCACAGTGGCGAACACGTATCGCACAGATGGCGCAGTGCTCGACGTGAAGATGGACCCCTTCACGCCGTCGCTGCTCGCGAGCGCCCACTCGACAGGGAATGTCGTGTTCTGGAAGATCAGCTCGGACTTGGTAACACTGGAAAAAGCCTTTGACTACCGCGTGTACGAAAAGAGCGTCCTGATAACGTCGCTGAACTACCACCCGCGGCTGCAAGGCCGCCTGTGCGTGACATCCACGGCAGGCCAGTGCTCGCTGCTCGACGTGTCTGGAAGCCGTGTCACCCAGCAGGACTTTGCAGGCGAGCACGCTCTCGAGTGCTGGATCAGCGGGTTCGGGTGCTTTGACGGCCTCGGCAGCATCGTTTTCTCAGGAGGCGACGACAGACTGCTTATCGCACACGACGCGCGTTGCGCCGACGACACAGTCTGGAGAACCGACCGGCTGCACGACGCAGGCATTGTGTCTGTGCTGGCCGCGTCCGAGCGCTGGCGGCCAGAAAGCCCGTACACTCTGATGACCGGATCTTATGACGACACGGTAAAGTCAATTGATCTGCGAGTGAGTCCGCCAACGCCTCTGATACCAGGATACCCGCCCGTGCGTGCTCTGAGCAGTCTTGATCTCGGGGGAGGTGTCTGGAGACTGGTTCCTGAGCCGGAGGCGCGGGGACGCCTCCTGTGCTGCAACATGTACGCGGGGGCCAAGCTCTTGTCCTATGGTGATGATGCCGTTGCGATAGATGCGGAATTCAAGGGCGAGCACGAGTCGATGTGCTACGGGGGCGACTGGGTCGACGACACTGTGGTGACCTGCAGCTTTTACGACTGTGTCATCCAGTGCTGGCGGGCGTAGCTGGGCCGCCGTCCGCGGGGGGAAGGGCTATCACTTGCTGGCGGCCTGGCTCTCGACCCACGCTTTGAGGGCGTCGTAGTCCGGTTGTGCGGAGGCTGGGTTTGCCAGGAGCTGTTCGTCAACGAAGGAGGCCCGTGCGATCTGGTCTCTGAGGCAGACGATGGAGGGGATTTTTGTGACCTGGTAGTCGAGGAGGAGTCCTTTGTTTCCGGGCTCGTCGCTCTCGACGTCGACCATGTTGACGAGCTTGTTGTCGTCGATGTCGTAGGCGACGATGCGCTGGAGGACGCCGGTCTGCTTGTTTGAAGCGGTGTCGCCTCTGTAGACGAAGTTGAGGAGGAGGGGCTGCTTCAGGGGCAGGAGGGGCTGGAGCTCTGCTCTGTCGCGGACGGCGAGGAAGATTCTGTTTTTGGGCGTTGCGGCTGGCGGGTAGAGGACCTGCTTAGGCTTGACGAGCGGGGTCTTGGAGGCCTGGACGTACACGGCGAGCCCGCCGACGAGCAGCGTGCCTCCGAGGATCCACTTCTGTTTGTCTGTGAGGGGCATTGCAGGGGGGGGGGGGCGGGGGGGGGGGGGGGGGGGGGGGTGGGG